>MU281336.1:558545-600252 GCA_022385595.1 Xylaria palmicola | reverse complement strand
CGTTTAAACCATAAATATATAAAACTGCAAAAATAAAACACCCACAAAAAACTTTCCCCGTCACCCCCCCCAACTCCCCCCCCCCCACCCCCCCCCCCCCCCCCCCCCCCCCCTTGCTTCATCCTTCTCTTTTGCTTTTTCTCATCATCCTTCCCCCTCCCTCAGCTGTATGCAACAATCAAAAACGGCCCGTGGTCTCGGGTCCCCATGCCACCCAATGAGGCTACGCCAACATGCAGATTGGCCAGGGCGAAGGGGGTGGTGGGTGATGCGCGACATACATCTCTATTTCGGGACGGGATGGTTGGTCTTGGCGGCGGGAGGATTGGCTTGTGGATGTTTCGTCTTCTCTGCCGAGTAACGGCAGTCAGGAGTACATACGCATGGCGCGAAGGAGGAAGAGAGCGATGGCGCCGGCTGATGATACGGATTGGCGAACTCTTCTCCCCCCCTCCCTCCTGCAGCATCCTGCCGGGAGATAAAGTCGTCTATCTAACAACGCGGGAGGGGGGGAACCGATATTATAGCAGCACTGCCTTCTCCTATAAGCCGTTCATCCATCCATCACGGGCCTTTCCCCCCTTTACTAGCGAAAACTGAAGACCATATGCCACTTTTTAACAGTATATTCATAATATATAGTGCTATATACAGCTAATTCGAGGTGAAATGAGAACTCAGATTACAAAGTTCCGATGACCGCTAGTTAGTCCTGGTCTGCTCTCCTCCTTCGGAGTACAAATAGTGTATGCCGATGTAGCCCTGCCCAGAGCGTGAAACTCAGCCGACGCAGCGTCGCATCCAAAACTTCAGCCCCGGCAGACCCCAGTATGGGGAGCAGACACGACGCGCCTCCACGGCTCGCGAGCGAGTAGACAGACACGCGCAGAATCGCTTCAACGACGCAGAGTCGATGCGTACGATGAAATTGGCAAAAGAACTCTGTGCCGAAGAGAGGCTGTACCCGGTGCCCCCCCCTTTTGCACCCCATCCCTCGTCGCGTAGCCGAAGGATCGAGGCGCAATTAATGTCGCCATGCAGGCTGCTGCCCGCCGGCAGGCCTGTGCAACTGGACAGCGGCAGGTCCCCATTCGCCCAGGTGGGCAGTGACATATGACACGGGAGATTATAAGGTGTGACAAGTTGAATTCTTTACCTGCTATTTTTTTTGGGGATCCCTCCCTTCTTCTTCATCTCTTGGCCCATAAGGGGTCCCCCCGGGTGGTATCATATGATATTTGTGTATATATATATATATATATATGTGACGACGCCAGGGTGACTGACGCCCTCCTAAAAAAACCTTCTCGTTCTCTCGTCCTTTCCACAGTCAATATTTTGTCTAGTCCCCGTTGACTGAATTACCTGACCGATCGACTCAACAGCAACAAAACGACAAATCATGTGGCGAGGGCAAAAAATATGATACCTATGTCGAAAGACAAAAAAAAAAACAATGAAAAAGAATATTCAACGCCAAATTATCCGTGTTGAAGAGAATATAAACAAAATGGTAAAACCTCGTTTCCCCGACTCTCAAGCCCCGGCCGCGTGCGCCTGACAGTATGCAAAATTCAAAATGGTATTCGCTCGTCTTCCTTCACTCCTAACCCGATCAGAACTCCGCTGGTACTCCAGGCCACGGTGATTGCTTCCGTGCGAGTATAGGTATTGGGGGGAAGAAAAGAAAAGACAACCAGAGTTACATGCTTTGACCGCGGAATCCATACACCCCAACACAGCGAGAAACAACAAGCAAATGACAAAATAGGGATGGTGAGGAGGATTTATGGTATTGTCGTTCGTCAGAAGGGTGTCGGCGTCTTCGTGGCAGTCGTACAATATATGAAATGTGGAAGAAAAAAAAAGGAATAAAGAGAGATACCCTGAGTTAACTGCCGAATGGTGGTTATATTCCGAACCGCCAACCGTCAAGCAGGGCACTCTATGTCCGAAGCGCGTCAAGTCTGACCCGGGCCCTTGTCTCCGCGTTGTAGAGTGGTATTCCGTTCAAAATCATGGGTATCCAGACGCCGCAAATTGGGATACGAGTTTTAGGGCTGAAAAAAAGGGTGAAAAAAGACTTGGTCCCGATACCAGCTGCACCGGGGGGGTACGTATAATGCTATCCAATTGGGGAGACGGGACAAGGCCCTCCATTGACTAAGAAGCATAGCTGAGCTAGACCAGCTACACCTAGGCGAGGCGTGCCCGGGTGCCAAGGAGGATACGCCCGTAGGAATACGTAGCCCGAGTTGTGAGAAGTGCCAGCAATCTAGAGAGCAAGGGGGTTGTGTTGCTCAGAGATTACATATTATCGATGCGCGCACTTGGCATTTGCATTGTTGGATCGTCTAACTCTGGCTTGAACTCCCAATGCCCAAATAACCCCGAACCGTAGGTCGGAATTTGGCCGATAGTTGCCACTTCCATGGGAGGATTGTATGGGATTTCACTGTACCACTGTTCTGTGTGGTGACTTGCTGGTTGTTGGAACTGCACCTGAACTTCATGCACAGGTTGTACAGCTGGCATATGCTGTAGAGGTTGCATGGTTTGCTGCATCTGTTGCCGAAATTGAGCCATGATTTGATGCTCCATCACCTGAGGAGGCTGGTTCGGGTGATAGTAGCTGCCTTGTGAGGGAGGCCCGTGAACAGTGGCGGGGGGTGAGAATGGACTGGACGTCGTCTGAATAGGCCCGTTGAGATTGGCCACCGAGCAAGGAATTTCTTGAAGGGGACGTTCTGTCTGCCTCGGTCCAGCCTGATATTGCTGGATCGGATTTGTATTCATCGTGGCAACCGCAGGGTTGTTCTGTTCCGTGATGTAGTATGTATTCTGGGGGATTTGTATGCGATTAAGTAACTGGATGCTTCCTTGCTGCTCTGGTACAGAATTCTCATGAAACTCCTGGACATCACCTGTCGTAGGGCCGTATTCCTCAATATGTTGACCAAAGTCACCGAATTGCGTGGACCGGTGGAGAGGGTTTCCCGGTAAGGCCGGTGGTAGTTGGGGAAGTGGTGTCCAGGACAACCCTCTTTGTGTGGGGGTGGTTGGAGACTCGCCACCATCAGATTCAGAGGAACAGTCATCGAGTTCAGACAAGTGCATGCCTTTCTGATGCGACCGCCGCTGATGTTTGACCATGGTTGTTTTTCGGCAAAAGCTAAATAGGGAACATGGTATCTTAGTACTTATTGTAGTTGACGTGGACGACGCATTCATTTCTTACCTTTTCAAACAGCCATCATGTCCACATCTGTAAGGCCGCTTCCCAGTGTGAATGCGACGATGCCGGGCCAGACTCGACGACTGCTTAGCTTTAGTAAAACTCCCAAGCTAGGAAAGAATGGTCTACTTACGTCTGAAAAACGCTTCCCGCAACCTACATGCTGACACTTATGAGGCTTCTCGCCGGTATGTGTTCGTATATGTACTGTCAAAGCACTTCGCTGAATAAAGCTTTTCTTGCATCCGGGAGCTTTACACACGTAAGGTCGATCATTTGTATGTATGCGATAATGTCTCTGTAAATCTGATTTGCGGTTGAAGCTCTGCAAATCGACAAGTCAGCGTCGCCCCGACACGGTGGGTGCCTTGGTTGGGTATAGCACTATATTGAGCACGTACCTTGCCACAAAGGTTCCAGTCGCATCTAAATGCGCGATGCGCAGGCTCAGTCTCGACAAGCTCTAATACCTCCATTTCCTCGGAGGTCGCAAGGACACTTGAAAACACAAGTGATTCACGATGGCAGGAGGAATATATATTGGCAATAGCTTGTATGAGCAGAGACGTACCATCCAGTGGGTAGATCAGTCGTGTATTCGATAAAAACCGGGATGGCAGGATCTGTTAGAAGCAGCCTAATGCGTGTGTTGGAACCCCTGATCCAGGGACGGGCGGACCCGACTTCAATGCGACGTGATGTGACGTTCGGCTTAGGTCTATGCATGAGTAAGCTCCGCCTGAGCGTGGCCGACAAATCGCTTGGGAGGAAGATCATACATCAGTTCCGTACGCCAATGGTTTGGTGGTCTGGCAGAAGCACACCAGTTTCCGGTTTACGACTGCGGCCAACTACCACCTAGCAGTGTATATATGGCCTAATATAAGATTAGAAAAGGTGCTCTGCTTTGCAATAAACCACGAGACGGGAATTGTCGCCTCATGAATAAGCGCGGATGGGCGAGCAACGTAGCGACAAACTTACAGAGATAGAGTGCTTCGACTCCAAGATAGTTAAGGGACAGACCAAACTTGGGATGAAAGTGTTGACTCAATTAGTCTTGAGCTACTATAGATTTTCCGGCGTGTAATGATTCTTCCTTTCAAGGATGTAATGGAAAGAAGAGTATCGATCGTTTCCGATCGTGCGTCGCCTTTCCTTCTTCCGAGGTACTTTTCAGGCAATTAGTCGGTTGGTGTCCCACAACTAGCCCCCAGTAGCCTGTAGGGGCAGGGCAGAAAAATAAACAAAAAAAAATTAAGTTTGGCGTCTATACCTAGAGTCAATGACGGAAATCCAGGGTAGTTTATGCCATTGATAGGACTTACATTAGTCAACACTCGACAGGATGCCGGTACTCTGACGTGTCTGGCCTTTGGTCGATGTACCAAGAGGGGTCCCGGTAGGAGGAATTATGCGCGTTGGGCGGGAGAGGTTTCGTTTGGCCCGCGTATTCATACCAATTCCGGTAGCGTATAAGCACAGGCTCTGTTGATTAAGCCGGCAAAGGCAACGTATGTAGTGCAAGATATGAGGGGTTGTTATGGCGTTCTACGCTCATACAATCATAGCATGTAATTGAAGAGACTGGCTGTGTTGACCTGGTGTGGCTGTCTCACACTCAGACGGTTCAATCGAAAGGAAAGGACCTTAGCGTTTGGGTGGTGATATGTTTACCCGGGAATTAGCACGTCCGGAACGACCCACGACTCGGCAGGATGGTGCGTAGAAAATGCAGCAAGTATCAAGAGCTTCCGTACAGTCCGACGGTGCGAGACAAATGAGGAACCGGCGGTTTCGAATGGTCGGTTTATTGAGCAACCGTAGTTGGTACAGAGCGCCAGTCAAATATGGGAGGCGTGTGTACTGGGGCCAACACGACGTTTCTCTGCTGGTGCTCGGTGTCTGTCAACTCTTGCAACGGGAGTATAGGAGTGGCGTCCTGGCAAGGCGGGCGATTTGTCCACTGTCCAACGGGCGTCCAACTGTAGGCGCGGTCCGGTGCTCAGGGTGGAAGTGATGGGGGCATGAAACATGGAACGGCCGAGGGCGTTCGTGACAGTCAAATATGAAGTACAAGTATAGAGCGGGGGAGGCGGTGTTGGTAGAGAAAGGAGCGGAAACGCAAGTAATAATACTTGGGCAGGATATCGATACTCCTAGGTAGTATAGAGGCAGGATATAGAGATGGAGATATAGAGCACACATGGGCCGGGGCGCTCGTCCAGGACGGTCGACGGTCCTGGACCAAGACGGCTCACCCCTACGATGTACACTGACGCTGACGGGACCTACGACAAGAGGTTTCGACCGGACAGAAGTTTCACACGGCGGCCAAGTACCCGCCTAGCGTGCGCGCGACAGCGTACACGGCATCGTCTGCTTTGGCGGCGGCGGCGTCGCCTGAACCCGGTTCCCTGCCTTGACGACCATGGCAGACTGGAAAGGGCATGATGGGATGATGCTGCTGCTACCAAGGGCTGGCAGCGAGTACGTACTGGCAGAGGGAGCCCCGGTCGAGCATCGGTACCGCGGCGGCCGGGGGGGGGGAGGGGAGGGATGGGCCCTGTCGCGAGCACGCAGGGCAAGGGACAGGGACAGGGCCGGGAGAACCGCACGTCAGGGTGCTGATTCGAATATGCGTGCGAACGGGGGAGCGTGGAGTTTTCCTGGCGTGCCTCTCTGGGTAGGCCGGTACTGTGCCCTGGCGGGGGCGCGGTAGCGGTAGCGGTAGCGGGCGAGAGAGATGCCTGAGGGTGAGGGTGAGGGTGAGGGTGAGGGTGAGGACGAGGGTGAGGGGTACGTACCCATCCAACCGCGGTGGGCAGAGAACGGTACGGTAGGTACGAACAGCAAGAGAGCATGGCATGGCAAGGGTAGCATGGGTAGCATGGGCTGCATGGGTAGCATGGGCTGCATGCGCGTGGGTTGGAGCCTTCTCCCGGCCCGGCCGGCCTGGCCTGCCATGGGCGCGCCAAGCCTCTAGGGTGGTGTCGCCGGCTGTGTGGGGCTTTTGGTGCTTCGCGCGAGGGCAGGCCCTGAGGTCATGGACTGACTCCTAGGTAGGTAGCTTAGGTTAGGTACCTAGCAACTCCGTATCTCCTACATAGTAGACTAAGCCATCGTATCCCCGGCGGCTGCGCGCCATTGCGATGCTCTGCCTGCGATGCTCTGCGCTGTGTTGGTGCTGTGTTGGCGGAGAGGCTTCAGCACCCGACGCAGTGCAGTGCCCTCGCCTGCCTCCTCCTCCTTAGTAAGCAAGCATCCCGTATCTGACAGACAGACGACATCGACTTCTCGGCCCTGAATTGGCGCATCAGGAGGCATAGTGTGGTTTTGGCAGCTAAGGTACGGAGTAGGTTAGGTTGGGTACTTTGAAGAGCTCGGCTGGAATTCTGGCACTTTGGACTGGTGCTGCAACCGAGCTACTCCTATTTGCGCTCCTGACTGGGATGTGGTATCCGAGAAGATCGATCATGCGCCACAACAATGGGCATTTGCTAGCATTTGCCTACCTGGTGCTATCTAAGTATCTAACAGCTCGAGCTACCCACCTAACATTAGCACCTTGATAGGCACTCAAGTACGGTCCCTGGGGGCATTGCCGTACAGCCCTAGTGTAGCAGGTAGTGTCCCTAAGGCACCTACTCCACCCACCCACCCACGCTACTACTTGTAGTTACCCTAGGTACCTGGGTAGTGGCCACCGGGTACCTTGGGCCGGGGGTACCTACCTAAGGCTGCTATGCTGCCCTGGCAGTTAGCTGGTCTGGTGCGAGCTTATGGCGCCTCCTACCTACCGCTCCGGCCTGTCGCCGCGTTAGAAGTACCTACCTTACTAGAAGAGGTACGTACGTACGCAGGCCGCGTGCTGTATGCTTGTATGCTGTATCCAGTAGGACTGCGCCGGCTGAGACGCCCCCGCAAGGTGTGGTGATGGTGTAACACCCGAATGAGGTCGCACTCGTCCACTTCACACCCTTTTGGGATCGAAGCGTCGACTTGCTCCTCTATTCGCTCGCTCACCTTGGTCCCGACGGGTATATGTCGTGAGGGCAAGTCGCCCGTCCGGGAGGGGAGGACTGCTCGACTGCGAGCAGCACTATACATAGCATTCGCCCCGTCCACCCACCAATATCCATCCCCAGCGCATACACCAGCGCATACAACAGCGATAGTCGACTCGCACGCGGGGACGAATAACCCGGGTCGGGGCTCTAGACATCATGGGCTATGGGCTACAGTATGTCAAATGTCCATGGCGGGCAGGTCTCATCTTCGGCGAGCATCCCTTCCTGTTTGTCTCTCCCCGCCTTGCCCTAGGCGCATGAAGAGGGGGCTCGTGAGGCTTTTCCAAGACAAGTCGAAAGTCGAGCGGGCGGACACCATCACAGGCGTAGCGGCCGGTACTTGGTGCACGCCGACCCAGAAAGGAAGCCCTTGCCACGCACATATTGGGACGGCAGGTGGGTTAAACTGGCCCGTTCCCCAGATGGTTCCCTGCAACACCACGATGCGCAGACCGGTCAACACGGAATGAAGGGAGGGGATAGGCGGGGGAGGGAAGAGGGATGAGCATGAGAGGCGGGTGCCGGGAGGCGGGAGGGAGCATCTTGGTCTTTGGACGGGCGGTCCACCAAGAATGTTATACGAGTGGCTTTCGTCTCGTCCAAGCATCAGCACCTCAAGTCCTCTATCCTACACAGTACACCACAAAAATACCCGCTTATCCCGCAGAAGGTAGTAATTGTCACCCAGCAAGGGTGCGGCGATGCGTGGTGACGGCCACTTTGGTAGGCTCCCACGTACGTAGTAAAGTCGCCGTCACGCAACACGCACGTACTATGCATACTCGACGGTACCTAGTTGCATTCTTTGTAACTTGCTGGCTTCCCGTCTATACTCCACAGCCGGATCTCGTCCGTCAACAGTCTGGAGCGGCATGTACTTAGTTCTATCAGAGTCTCGCGGCTTGCCGCTATGCCCGTTGGCTTCGCCGTGGCTTTCTGTTATCCTCGGCCCCAGGCCGAGGTACCCAAGGAAACCGGCCTCAAGACGCCGCCCTCGCAACTGCGCCATTATCTAGACCTTTGTCATGATAATCCATGCTGCCCGGGCTAACATGCATGAGCAATTGATGCGGTGAGCGTCGAGTGTTTACCGCGGCCTTGCGAAGAACGTAGTATTTTTGACGGATTCGGACATCAGGTATAAAATTGTTGGCCCGAGATACCTAATGTGAAGTGTTATCAGGCAAATTCAAACAGGGTGGATGCTGGCCCCAATACGTTGGCTACCAGGAATTGTCTTCAAGTTTTGATTTGCTCTCGTCATCTGCTGCTACAACAACAAGCCTTGGAAGCCCTTTTTTCCACTGTATGGCACTTTCGTTCAATCACTTACTCTGCACGATACCGCAATCATTCATAGGTGGTACTTTTACATGCTCTGGTCTGGCACTTTTAGACAAGTGGTAGCCGTCCTGGGGCATTTAACAGCCCATAAATAGATGTTTGATAGGCGTAAGACGATAATACAAGTATGATTGTATCCTCGGCGTTTCACCAGTGCGCTCTTTACGTCTGTCTGCCTATTTGTTTCAAGCCGGGTAGATACGTACTTGTAGGAACCCCTGATGAACCCCTGTATCCCCGCCACTGGGCAAAAGACTACCTACTTTTGTGAGAAAGTGTATGGTGGATACAGTAATAAGTGATGGTTTATAACGAGTTTTCCCTAGTAAGAAGCATACTGGTAGTTAAATCAGTAGCTGCAAAAGAGAGGTGTTTCTCGTAAGTGTAAATAAAATTGTTACTTACATAGCATACCTGTCAGCATAGAACCTTTTCGTTTTAAAATAACACCAACACTAATGATTACTTATCCTCAAGCTTAGAATTCTTTAAAAATATAATCCTGGACACCTACTTAATCGAAACCATCCGGTACTGAGGGGAAGAGAATTCAAAACAATTTACCTGGTTGTCTTGTACTGACTACTGCCTACGTTAGAAGAACAGTACAAGGACATTTAACGTAAGTATTCGGTATTCCAAGCAGTCCGTCGACACGGGGAACATCGAAGCCAGGACCGGAGTCCTTGGCTTTCTAGGGCCAGGGGAAATTAACCGTAGTGGCGATGTCGTCCGGAGCTGTCACTGTTTCCAAATTCCGGGCCTAACTACATATGTATAGCGTTGATACTGCTGCGTACCTATTATACATAGTAGTTTCAAACTAGTAGTCGGACTAGTATCTCCACTACAAAGGCTCACTTGAATATAGTGCGTATCACAGAGAATGCATGACAGCCGCACATAAGGCGGACTTGCTAGTCTTGTCCTGATACTTACCTACCTAACCCTGTTCTGATGCTGTGACATAATCGTCCAACTTGAGGTTCAATTAGCGAACTACGCACCTGCAGAGTTGAGCCAGACTGGTAGGCCGTCTGTTCTCAACTTTACAAATATCCAAGATGTTATTTGTCCAAGGGAACGGCAACTCAGCTGGGGGAGTAAAATAAAATACATGTTGCAGAGCCGTACTGTGAGGAAGGACACCACATTGCTTATGATAATTATACTAAGCAAGACTGCTTCTTATAGGTACCTGGGTACATGCATAAGAGTGGGGGTATATGATGGGAACAGGGACCGGGAAGGTCGAATCTTTCACCATCCTGGCTCCTGATTCATACCAGTACGTATCTCTAGTCCGGGTAACATTGCGCGGCAAAGCAGTAACCCACATCCCGGATTAGGTACATCCTGGGGAACGTATGTTGCCTGCCGGATTGTGTAGGGGGTTTTCTCTACCAAGTATTTCCACCCGTTCCAGTCATGTTTGCCCATACCTACCGGTGTGTACTAAGTCTGAACAGTGAATCGTACAAAACCTCCTTGGCAAAAACTCATTTTGGGGAGATTGAGCGTGGCATGATGATCCTCCGAGTGATTGAGGCTGACTATGCATTACGATAACCAATACAAAAGGGGAAGTCATCTATCACCGATGTCCGAATCCGTACGCAAAGTAAATGCTGACAATTGGCAAGGAAGATGTATACAATTGGGCGCCTGACATGATAGTTCCATTAGAGCATGAATATGCTACAAATACACCTTGGTTCACGAACAAATGTCGGGAAATACCTAGCATGGCCAGGCCCAAAGTGTCCAATGCTCCGGTGCGAACACCCTGCATCTGCATCTCGATGTAACGGCGGCTCGCAATGTAACGGTAACGGAGCGTACGACGCTACGGCCTAACCGTAGTGGTACGGAAGACCGTTGGGTTTCCTATATTGTGTCCCCATACCTACATAGTACTGATTCAGCATGATCAAATTTTGACCTGTCATATGCGTCGTCCCAGATCGGTTGGTTCATGCAGTATGGGCCTGATTGATGATCGCGAGATCCATTCAACGTGGTAGTATCATAGGCCGCCTGCACAACATCACACCTAGTGTCGCCTCTTTGAGTTCGGACCTCAAATGAGCGGTTCATGATATTCTATAAGCTCTTGAAATGGAGTTCGCGCTCTCACCGCCCATCGCGGAGTCCCGTGCTAACTACTGCGAGAAGCCCCTTCATGGTAGCGAGACTGAAGCGGTAACCCGTTATTACGCAAGACCCATGCGCAGTTTTAGGGTGTCTTCGTCAAGATACTATGCCGCCAACTAATTCCCGAATCATACCATGCCCAACTGTCTTCCTGGAGTACGCATCGTGCCTTACATATACTAGGTGTCGCTACGGCATCATGCGTAGAATACAGACGCCCCAAATGTGATCATCTGCCGAGAGTAACCTTATTTCATGAGACGTCAACTTGTCGGGGTTAGCCCGAAATTCCTAAAATGCCATCTAAGAGTCAGAGGATGTCGCATTGGGATGACTATAAGTCTATAACTACCTATGATGGGTGCCGGCTTCCCCAGACTTTTTGCTACTCCTAGGTGCGAATAAAGAGTCAACCACCTCTTACAACGGCTGGTTTTTGCCAAATACAGTCTCCGTTGCATCGTTAGTGCGGCACAAAGCAACCGAGTGTAACAGATTGTTCAAATGCGGCACGGTGCAAACGCGGCTACCGCTCACCTGACGACTGTATAGGCTCCCGAGGCACGAATACGTACAGGGTTCTCAAAGTCCGATTGGAGTTAGCTACTTATACAACTTTGGACACGGGCTTCAACGTTGAAGACCTAGACTGACCTTCTACTACAAGTACCTTTGCAACCTCCCCGCCAGCCCCATCTTGGAACCCCAGACCAGCTTGCCGAGATAGCAAGTGTGGGGAGAGCGGCACGAAAACGGCTCGGTGGGCCAATGACCGTGAGTGCGCAAACTCGACCGTGGAGTATTCAAGTTGGCAGGCTGTGGTGGATGGCAAGATGGTCAGATGATCTGTGCGACGAGACAGAACTCGGCCGACGAGACAGAGGCCACGAAGAACATACTAGTACTCCATACACCACCGCATTTGATATTCTCAAGTTTACTCCGTACTCACGCTCACTGTCAGCCTATTCCCCAGTCCTCGAGTACGTACCTTACCCAGACATATCCACAAAGTGACCAGTCACCAGTCACAGTCGGCACGAAAATACGGCACGATCCCTGCAACAGATGGCCTGTAACCCCTCGTCAGAGTCCGGTAGTTAATCATGCAGATTCTTGGAGAAAGTAACATACCTACTGCGCCAGCTCTGCGCTTCTGCTTTAGGATCACCAGATGCGTCCTTGGTGCAAGCCGGATTCGCTTTTTTCCTTTGCTTCGGTCTGCAAAAGTGATGGCGCAAGCTTGCCGTTCAGGCTGCATATCCAATGCAGGAGGCTAACCTGCAACACCATCACGCCCCTTCATATTACCCGAAAAGCGGATTTAAACCAGTTGCTGCTCGATTTCCACGTGTTGACAAGTCAACGATCGCCTGGCTGCCAGGATAATATCAACCTCTACTATAGACAGCGTCAAGTTGATGGTGTTTTCATAACGAAATCGACACCTGTTCGATTCTGCTGTAACACATCTTGGTTTCCGGGCTACTTGTAAATGCTAAACAACCCGGCCATTGAACTGCATGGAAAGCTTTTCTAAGAAACTTCGGCTATAAGATGAACTCGGGAGTCTTATGAGACCCCACAGGGGCCGTCCCGAAATCGTACGATGACACGCCTGCAAATGAGGAGCAATACGTGACATGCATCAGGCAATCCCTGTGTGTCTCCTAACGTAGGGCTGGCCTCCACCAGCAAACAGCCAGCCATCTCGAGCGTCCAGCCAAACAGACCCTTTGCTTGAATGTTACAGGTGTAACATGATGAGCCGCGACTAGTCTTGAGTGCTTCGTCACACCATCAGGTACTTCTACGCAACCTCTTTTGTCATGAAACCCCGTCTCTGCATCTCACTAGTTCCCGCCCAAGGTGCTGGTGACACATTATTGGTCCATCATCGTGATCCATGCCGCTTCCTGCACCGCTCAGACTCCCCGCACCGTTCCTCTCCCGACCATAATATGGTTCACGATGTTCCCGCAGATGCTGGGAAACCGTATGATGGATGAGCCCGCAGTGGACATTCCCGAGCGGTACTTGATATGTCTGACTTCTCTTTTACTTGTTGCGCAGTAGACACACCCCTCTCTATTCAGCCCCTACGTAAACTCTGCCGTCTCGTACCCTTCAACTGCCAAGGAGGTGAAGACTTTTATCAGGGATTCATATCCAACTTATTTGCAATTAACCACACCTGTAATAGCGGTACTTCCGTGACATCTAATTAGCCGTATGCTGCTACGCCAGGATTTTCCCCTCATTCCGTTTTAGTCCATACTACATCCACAGGGATCCGAGTACTATCCACTATTAGGACCAGCGCAGGGTCTTATGAGTAGTGACAACTAACGGTTCTGCCTCCTTCGTCTCTGTGCTCGGTATAGCATTAAAAGCGCACCCAAAATCTCCACCCAAAAGCCGGACCGAGTCGGCAATCATTCTTGTACCAAGAGAAGAACTCCAAGTCGCCGCCAATTGGCACGGAAAGCATTGCTGTAGTAATTCTTTACGTCCATTACTGCATCAAACATCTCGCGAAAAGAATCCGCCGGGCGCCTCCGGAGTGCACGGGGTGTGGCACCGTACTCTTCTACTACGTCCTCCCCTCTTGCTATAACAGGCCAGAGACGGCGCTCAAGCCGCTGTGGCGTTTGTTCCCTTCCCAACTGGGCTACGCGGGGACGTTCATATACGGGAGAACGCTAAATGAGGAACATATCACCGACAGGTCGCTGTTGACCACTAGTGCGACCGGTGAACGACGGGTAGCGGGGTGCTTATAGGTAGTCTAGTCCTCAGTTATGATCTGACTTCTGACTAGTCAACAGGGGAACCCCTATATACTTACAAGTAGTAGCCGAGGCTGCCTCCATCACCATCGTAAATTTCGGGCGAACGGAGCTTATGCTGGCTGGCGCATGAAATCTGGAGCTCGCCTCATCCACAATCCTCATATCATACCCATACCGTACAGTCCGTCCAATCCTTCACCTGCGTATCAAGGGAAAGCTTGTTGGTGCTGGCGTCTGCTATCCGCTGCTAATACCACGTCCTTGATACCATGCAAGTAAGCTTAGAAAAAGCGCGTGCCAACAAAGATCTCACAGCATCGGAATTGGTATCTCGTTTAGGTCAAGGAAGGTCAACACTTTCGAAAGATTCACTCTCGCCTCATAAGGTTGTAGGATCTACGTAGATCAACCTGCACGCTCTTAGTTGCATATCAATACTTTTGCCTCAGCATACCCTAGTTATACGAGACAAAGCTGTTACTTGTCGAGTATAGGGCAAGCCACAAGAGGCTGTGTGGCCAAGGAAGTCTTGGAAGAGTTCTCATCCCTATCCAATCAGTTACCGTTCTACTGCCACCGGGGATTCAGAGTTGGGTTACCCGCGGCATGCAAGTTGCCGGTGCGGGATCAGCACTACAGAGCCGGTTCATATGGCTTACTCTATAGTCGGTTCAAGCTCCTGACAAACCCGTGTTGATCTGTGAGGACCCAGGCACGTAACTGCCTGTTCTATTGTCTACTTGTACAAGTGATCATCTACGTACTCTAGTGCAATCATTTTAATTTCTACACCCATGCAGTAGGGTACAAGGGGCAAGCTGTAGACTCACAACACAGTACCAGCTGGAAATGATCTGATATTCCACTTTGAGGCAAATATGCAGACTTGCATTCCCGCCATTTCGTTGTAACTTATGACATTGGCAAGCTAGCACGTTTTTAGGAGCTGGTGCAACCCAAAGATTCCACTCTGAAGTTCGCCATTACTGACACTCATTAACGCCGGGTTTGCAAGGTCGTGGGGGCATGGACGTCTTCTCCGCTGAGGCAGGGGAGAGAGGAGAAAAACACGTAAAAACTGAGGGGCGGAAAACTGTCATAAGATGAGCATATCGAAGAATCACGCGTCCAAGGTTGATATATTGCAAGCAGAGAGGAGTTTCACTACTCCGGTCCGCTTAACGGCATATTATGCGACATCACTAGGGCCCGCATTCATCCTCGTTATAAGTGGGCCATTGCTGATTACTTACATGCTTCAATTGTTGGAAGACGTTGATCAAAATCTCCGATGGACGCACGTTTGATAGTACGTACAGCAGGGGTGAATTGTCCGACCCGTGGAGTGTCGTGCACCCTACGAAGTGTGGCTTTTCCGTCGTGCAAAATTTAATTGCTTTTTCCTACTAGTCGTCTAGCACCGCATCGGCAATCGTGCACGTGAGGAGAACCACGGCGGCCCCCCCTCCCCCCTCAATACGTCGTCGCGTTGGGTGGTTGTTTCTGATCTGGCCTCTTTTTCCTTTGTATCTTCGAAACAGGCCCTCACTGGTTATTCAAACACGCGGGAGGAACGGAGCGCTCGATAAATTTGCGTGCATGCTTCGAGAACAACAGCTCGGTCAAGGCTGATGGATGTTGGGAGCTTGTCGACTTGCATCGACCTGCATGTCGGCTCGTGTGCCGGCGTCGGCCAGAAGCTGTGGCGCGGTCGACAGCCTCTCGTCAGGAATATACGCATGTCTAAATAAGCCGCCAACTATCCTTAACCTTGCACTGCTTTGGCGAGACCGGAAGGGGCGCGGATGGTACGTAAGAAGACAAGGATGGCTGATCCTGCAAGTAGGCTTGACGTTGGTAGTATACAGTAGTACGGGCCTGTACCTACCCAACCTACGTAGGATGATGTGATATCTGTTAGCATGGTGCTGCAGTTAACAGTTGTGGCGTAGCTGTCGCGTAGAAATATGCAATGGATGCGGCGAGCTTTTCTTGCAAATGGACAGCTTATCCCAGTTAATTGATTGGCCAACGTGTTATAGGTATACCTACTGGTATACTTGGTATGTTTACGTGATTGATCAATAGAGCTGTCTAGATGGCAGGATGGATAGGTACCGTTATCATCTATCCAATCGGTACTGAACGATCTGCTAGCAGATTGCCAAATCAAGTTAAATACCAGCTACGCAGGACCTTGCAAAGGATTATAGCAGAGGGTAAAAATTATCACGGCAGAGTTCATCTCTGATTCAAGCCACCTTGAGGGAACTTTTGACCTCTTAACAGGTGTTTCCTTTACCAGGGCTTTTTCAAATCGCGCGGCTACTGCATTCAAAATTCCTAAATCTTGTGGTGAGTTGCCTGTAGCAAGATAACTAATCATGGCGCAACGTATAGGTACGTATATCAGTTGAGACCTACTACAGGCACCGGTAGTACGGAGTAGGTATAACGATTATACTAGATAATATGGGCTATGTCTAGAGTTGCATAAGATGCCTCGTATAACAAACCAAGTGACATCATAAAGGCTAGTGTAATAGAGACGAGATTATCATAGAGGCACAACTTAATGTTGCGGAGCTTGTAACCAGGCCCTTCCTGGACTTACGTACGTACATGTCCTAGATAGATCGTCAAAGATAGCTGCCTTTACAAGTACGTACAAGCTCTTCAGTTGGCAAGGTCGACGAGTGTCCTTAGATGTACTACAGAGTAGTATAATGAGGGGCCCACCGTTCGTTACTCCGGGACCCCGTGTCACAACTGCGATCTGCGCTGTCAAAGGTTACTAGCGGTGCTTTAGGAATGGTTAGCCAATTAATACCCATCCATATACTCCTGCTTCAGACTAGGGCCGACCGAGCCATGCGCATAAGCTCCAATCTCTGCGCTAGGCAAAGTACGTAAGGGTACTACTATTTTCAAAGGCCTGATCCCGGTCAGAAGTGTCTAGACCTACTACTGTCACTATACATTACGTATCCCTCGGAGTGCTCTAGGTGGGTGGGCTAAATTTCCGACCGAACCGTCGTGACCAGGTTTCTGGAGGGAACAGTTGACCGGTGTGGATTCTCTGCCTATCATCAGCGCGAATTCTTCTGTACCTACCGTTCTGGTCGTGGAAGGCCAAATCGCATAGCATGTACAGGTACAAGTCGTTTAACAACATCGAAAGTACAAGATTAGCGCTGCGGCTTAGCCGTGAAATCCATTTATATACGTACCTAGGTACTCATTATGCGACGACACACTCTCTCTCTGGCATATCTAGCACGTACAACATCAGTAATGTCGGTAGTGGTATGCTTCAAGTAACTACAAGTAGAGTAGTATGCAATGTCGCATACGCTCTACTACTAGTTGTTGTATAGCGCTAGTACACTTCCAGTCCCTTTAGGTAGTCTTCCAGCTCAATTTCGCGACACCGGCTAGCACACACTACGGGACATGTCCTGAAGTAGATTAGTGTATTGCCTTCCTGCGTGGCTCTTTTGCCCTCGAGTGGAGAGTCAGATCTGCGAGTCTGCGACATATCGTAGGGACCACTAACAACGGGGAAAGCTGCTAGTAGCGCCCACTACTGGATCTACCAGGGTTACGTGATAGCGAAGCCCGGCTTATTAATCTACAAACCAAAAGTAGATAACCACAGTACTCAGTACTCTACATAGTACGTACGTACGTACGTATACGTATTGCTGATGGGGATACGTACCTACATAGTAGGAAGAATTAACCCATGAATGTGGACTTTCTATCAACGAGTACTAGATAGCTTTTCTGCCTGAAACTTTTGCCCAAATGCTTTGCCCCGGTACTTTTGCCCATAAGACATTTGTTTTCCCCGTTTGTTCCTCCTTTGACCAGAATGCTGGCCCCTAAGAGCACTAGCAACGTTATTCGTAATACGCACCCTAACACGTCACTTCGAAGGACCTTAAGGCGTTTCTATTGCTCGGGACGTCAGCCAGTACCGCCAAAACTTGGCACTTCTGAAAGAATTGAGAGTAGCCACCTCAAGGGCGGCGTTCTAGCGTCGCTCTCTAGAAATTCGTCGTTGAAGCTAATCGTCATCTAGTGATTGACACATTGATTCAGCTCGAGATGGCCACGTTTTAATTTTAGGCTAAACTGCAAGAGACCTCCCTTGCTGAGCGCCCCGGGTTTTAGGAAGCGAGATCTCATTATCCGGTGATGAAGCTAAGCTTGTTTAGATAGAGGATCAGCCTTCAACTAACACGCAACCGTTGATACTGAGGGGAAAAGGTTCATGAACAATTAGTTGTGTAATGTCGAAACAAACGCATTGCTATAGTTCGGGAATAGTCTAACAGTAAAAATACATGTAGTGACTCCTATTAGATAAAACCTTAAGCCCCTTGATAATTATTTGAACATGGCTCCTGGGGCTAGACACGGCGTTTTCCTAATTTACTAACAATGTTTCTATTTCGGTAGAGTACTATTCTAGTGCAGTGGCTTACGCTAGACGGTACAACCAGGTGTCCACGTTTTGCCTCCTTGGTAGGTATTTGGGTTAGGCGCCAGTCTAGCTATCTAGTGTGTTGAGATTGTTCCTGCTCACCTAAATCCAAGCGTGAACGGTTATGTCAAGTCCACCCATGCTTTCTAGTCACTAGGTCCTACCATTAGCCCGGACTAGTATCTCGACATGTCACCACAATTGGCCGAGGCCGATGGTCGTCCAATTGCCGTTACAAAGTACCGATGAAAATTGTAATGGCAATGAATATCCACCAAAACTGTTCGCCAATTATGAATCACTAAGATAAAATAAATATCGGGGTGTTTGCGCACCGCAATCCTGCCTCACTAGGTAAGGTACTGGCAGAAACCCTCACATTATCTCGCCTGTTCGATTCATCGATATTAACAGTGCCCATCAGAATTCTGAAACCTTAGTGATTGGAAGAACAAGTAGTCTAGAGTTTGATCTCGATACTGAATTAGAGATTGGTAAGCCTTTGCAGGCGGAAGGATAGCAATCCTCTGTTAGCCTAGATTCCTTTACTGGAGTACACCATGTCATAGTTTTAATCAATAATTCATTCCCCCGAATCATGTAGGATTCAACGTATCGAGTTAATCTCACAGCACGCCTAATAAACACATGTATTTTAAGGTGGATAATAAGAGAATACTTACTAGCAATAACTAGTTAGCAGAATGAGCTCTTACATCAACGCATGCCCCAAAGTTGACAAGCCGACCACCCAATACTCGGACGATAAGGATGACTTTCGAAAGTGCGTACTCAAGTAATCATGTATTCACTATCTATGCTTTCGTTGAATACAATTTACTTAAGCAAATCCGGCCAAAGTACATCCCTAGCCAAACAGATGTCCTTAGGCGGGTGGTGAGATATATCACTATTTATATCAAGAATATATTCTCCGCAAAGTAGAATCGATTTTATCATAGGAGATTCCTCTTTCTACATAAGGATATTGCCATTCACCAATATATGTGCATGGCCATAGGATATATCAAGTACCTATAGTCTGTATGTCATGTTTGCCCCAGCAGAAAGGGGGGGATTACAGCCAATTCGTACCTTGGATAATTTGCCCCGTTATCGTGTTTATAAACCGGTCCGCATTATGATAGCCGATCACGGTCGACTTGGTGGCATTAAATTACTCATTTCACCAACTTCTAGAATCTTGTGCCACCCTGTCGTATGCCTACCGCTACTCTCTTCTACATACCTATTCTGTCTCTCGAAGCACCGCTCTCTCCTAGTCTTGATGCAGCTCTGTTAGTCTAGGTATGTGCAGCTCAGCTTAAGATGCTTGTCCCATACATGCGCATGCCCTCCTCCCAAACGCTTTATCCTGGGAATATGCACTCCTCCACCAGACGTCTAGAGCATGCTCGTGTCATTAGAAATGCATAGGTACCAAGTAAATAGATGCTTTTGCCTTAACAAGGGGCTAACAAGATCTGAGGAGAGGCAGAGGAGCCAACCAAGATTCTAGACCATCGAGATCTGTGGCGCCAAGCTTGATAGCAGCCCGTATAGTTGTCGTCCTATAGGTATATCATTGGGGCGGGGTCCAAAGGGTGGGATTGGGCCATGTGGAACACTGAATGGGGTATGTACAAGCAGTGTGTTGATACGGTAGATAATTGGTACGAGGTGCTCTGCCAGCTCGACGTGGCGTTGCGATTGGTCATATGTGTTCTGCCCCATACTGAACCATCGTGTCTGGAACATAGCTAGTCCTCCTGCGCCGAACATTGCCGCCTATGCTTAGGTCACCCACTCTCCTTAATCGCTTTCCCTGAACGCCCTTAGCCCATTACCAGAGGCCAGCGAGTTGCTGAAGTATGGGCCAAGGGGGTACCGTACCACCCCCCGCCCAGTCTAGTACCGTACACCATCGCTCAAGTCTTTGTTCCTTCCAAACATTTACAACTAGGAGAAAACGGTCAATGATCGGTCAATCGATGGTAATAATATATTTACTGTTTATCAAGCGGTAAATGTTTGATTTAATTGTTAATTTAACAGTGTAAAATTGATTAAACTGTCTCGTCCTATAAAGACTTGACTGACGGTTTATTGAAAACAGCAAGATTCGGTACGGTTAGGTAGCATAGCTTGCTCAAGTTGGATCGACTATTCGTAGTCGTGTACTGTAACCAAGTCTTGTGAGCAAGGGTTTGAAAGTAGTATAATAGGGTACAAGTTAGCCGCTGCAGGTCTTCTTCTTCTTCTTGGCTCTATGGGAGACATCGCGGGTCTTTCATAGTCTAAATAGCCTTAGCTGACTTCGCTAGCCAATGCCCTTCTGAGTCCTTTCCAAGACCTTCGATAAGCTGACTGAACTGCCCGTCATATTGCATTCAGCTCCCTTAGTGCTTGTAACACCTATGCTAGCTGCCCAAGAGGAAGACAATGGCCACGCATTCAAGGGTGCTAAGTACATAATAGAAATCACATAGAGAACTAATCAATCAAGAAAAAAAGTATCATTTTCTTATTAAGTTATCGCAGTGTCGTTAGATGTATGTTTAGGCGCCTTTCCTTCTGCCGTAAAAAGAATTGCTAGTAGCAATAAGTTCAATATAGCGGAGATTAATTCACTAATATACTTCAGCATCAAAGCAGGAGTAAAAGGAGAAACGAGGGTTATATACATATTTTCTTTTCACTCATCGTTCGTCTCAATAAACGACGGCAGACAAGGCAATCATAACCGAGGCGGCTCATCTCCACTCTCTCGGATCATGGCTGCTCGTATTAGATAGAGGTTACGCCGCTGATTTAGTGAACACCTGCTTATAATTAGTTCTCTAATCTAGTAGAGTATTCAACACATGTTATATACATGTTAATATATCGACTCTTTTCAAACCCTTCCATCTAACATCCACCTACCAGAACGGCTCAAATTGCGCTCTGCATGCAGAGCTTGCATGGTTGCCACCAGGTCACAAATGATGTGACGGGCCTCGGGTGTACCTATTTCTATTGACCGTTGGGGACGAGAGGCTAATCATAATTTCCCCACCAGGCATTGTTCTCCCAATCGAGTCACAGCCGAGAGCCACCTGTTTACTTACCACACGTTGTCCTAGAGCCTCAACATCCTCCAAACGGTGCCAAAACCGCGCGGCAACTGGGATTTGACGTCATCAACAAAATAGTCGAACGTGGAGGTGTTTGAAATGGAGGGTAGCACGAAGAGGAGAAGCTTCCAGTCCGGGAGCGGATTTGAGTAAGCCTCAGAAATGATGTTGACCACCTAGATTGCAGTGGAGGGAGAGCCTAAGTGCTATGTGGCTTGGTCACAGAGCGAATAGATAAACCTGCCTACAGCGAGGGAGGTAGAAGTACACTCAATAAGGTGGTTAGATTGATTGCCGGGCGTCCTAATGTTAGGGGTTTAGGGGTATTTATTCCTACAGATATTGAAGGATTACTGATCCCACCCTATAGGACGGTCGGGATCTAGCCTGTTACAGAATCCCCTGCCACAAAGTCAGCGGATGTTCCTTTTGTATCTTACTGCAGCTTGATCTAATAAGAGAGGCAAACGATGTGTTAACAATAGGAGAGGAGGTGAGATGCAAAACATCGGGGTAGAGAAGGGAAGTTCTCGTGCATAGCGAAAGGCCTTACACGTGCAGTAGTCAAAAGGATCCACGTTCGAACGACGGCTGCTCGTAGAGCGGCCGAGTATCTCGTCGTAAGTTCCCGAGAGGTACATGGACTTGGATCGTATGACGACAGCGACGCAGGTGGGTAAGCAACTAGTCTAAATTTTACGGTTTCTGACAGCGTGATCGACTGCAGATGTGGCCGCTATTAGGCCACGGATCGTACCGTTCGGAGAGTTCTTTATGCGCGGGGCTTTATGGAAGGAGAGGCTTAGTTAAAACCGGCACAGCTAATCCCTGAATACTCGGTTGTTACAACATGACCAAGATGGTGCCTAACGAGCTCCGATGCCATAGGGAAATATTGTACCGAAGGGCCTCAAATAAGCGAGTAGTCGAGCTGGAGAGACAGCTTGAGTAGATGCATCATGGTGCTGTGGACGGTTCAAAGAAATTTAAACAGAATTGGCTAATGACCACTAGCCCCGATACAATGAGGATGGCGAAAGATAGCCGTCATTGATGAGATGAGTGAAACTGAGCTAAAACCCCGAGAATTGAACCTCATGGTAGGAGCTTGCCCGTTGTGGTAGTTTTCTTACGTCGACACATTAGACCAGTACCCTCCTCGCTCTGTTAGCAGACTAAGTAACATCCAAGATCTTGCCTCATGAAAAGCGACCAAGAGCTTTAGTGTTACATGCACACAAGCTGAGGAGGGTGAACAGGGTGTTATACTCGATATCGCGGGTAGTTGAATATACATAACCGGAGGTCGGAGGTCCGAAGCGAAGGTCTTAGACACTGGCCTAAACAGGAAATACCTAGCAAAGAAAGTGAGGCTATTCAGAGCATTAGAACCCAGCTGAGTTTGTCAGCGAAGGGCGGAGAGAATAGATCTCTACAGGTCATCTTGAAACCACGTTAGTCTATTGCATCAACATAAAACCTACCTTCTAAGCCCTCAATCCGAAGCCCTGAGCAAGGAGTCTTCGGATCTTAGTTACCGGTGCAAGGGGTAGTTGCTGTAGGTGATTCAGTCCACCTCAACTTGTTGTGTTGGTCCACAGAGACCAGCCTTCATTTGAGCAGCAGCGTTCTACTGTAGACTACGTGAGGAATTGCGGGTATCGGAATCCGCTTCATCTGACCGATGTGCCCGAGAGGTAAGCATAAGGTATATCAAGCTCGTTGAGCAGGACCAAAACCACTGTCGCTGCCCACTGCTCCCGAAAGACTGGTTTGGGATGCATGGCCTTCATGAAGAAGATAATAACTGACGTAATCGGCTGTATGATAATGTCTGTTGGCAGCAGTCATACAGTGCCAACAATACTTATAGTATATTCATGAGTCAACTTTAGAAACAGCATAATCAAGCTTTGCCTGAATCAGCCACAATTGAGCCATTTCCCTTCGACTCCTCCCCGGTCATGGCTATAACGCCAAAGCTAACGCGAATAGCTGTCCATTATTTTCGGCCAGCCGACCATTCCCTGCTGTCCGTTTCCGGCATCCCCAGTCACCCCCTTATGCACCCTTTGAACAATTTCTGTACCAACGGCTGCAGAGACGCCTTCACGGAGCTCGTGTCGCAATGGAGAGCAGGGTCGTTCTCCCTCCCCGCGGCGGACTCATCCAACTACCCGATGGGAATCCTCGACCCCCCCCCCCCCCCCCCTATTCCACGCTATCAGTTCGGATCGGGCCAAGTACCTCGAGGTTAGGAACTCGGACAAGCGGCTCGCCGCGCTGCGATACATCATCAACACAGGCACAGAAGTGAACACCCCGGAGTAGGCGCACAAGTCTCGCGGCTACACTACCAATATCGACTTTGGCTGCGCGCTGGACTCTACGTTCGAAACGAGCGAGCGGCACTTGGTACAAGTACTACCAAGTGCTCACCTATTCGGCCGCCGCTCACACCTAAACAATAAATCATCTCTACCTCGTATAAGGCACACATAGCGAAGTATGGAGTGAGGGGGGAGAAAGGGGGTTAAGTAATAAAAAGGGGGTTCTTAGTCAGCTATCAGCTGCGCTGTTTTTTCCTCTACACAGACAACACACAGAGTCACGACTAATACTTAGTTTTAACGAATAACGATGCGTTCTTTTCCGATCAATCAGTACCCCATGGATCCACCCTATTATGTATTAGAAGAAGTCCTGGAATGCGTGGGTTAGAGCCCGCCTCTAAGGGCAGCTGGTGCGGGCAGTGATGCGCAGCTGGTTTGATAGGTATCCAGCTAGGCCATTAGCTATTAGAGATCACGAGGACTGGCCACTCCTGCAAGGGGACCTGACAATAACAATGAGAAACTAACAGAACCAGCTGGGCAGGCCAACAGGATAGAATGGGCAGGAATACCCCAGAAGAGATTCTGTACATAGATAAGCCGAGGAATTCTACTTGAGTTGATCCAACTTCAAGCCCTTTTCAGACCGTAGTGCGGGTTTTTAAACACGAAATCCGAGGCGAAGCAATACAGCACGCTGACAGACTAATCGGCAAGTCGTTCGTTCACTGTCAAGTTCCCACTTACTATTCGTATTTTTAGAAATGCGACTAAATTGGGTCGGAGGGGATACACTCACTAAGCGACCATTATAGCGATAAACATCCTATTTTTAAACACTCAACACTATTCGGAGGAGTCTATGCGCCGCGTCCGACCTCCCTGCTTGACCTTCTTATAGGGACGGAAGCATCTGCCAACTTGGCAGCTGGTGTCTATTGGGTTAACTTAACTTTCCAGACCAGCGATCAAATTGTGGTTGAGCAATGCGCCCACCGAATGGACGTGGGGGCCCCTGACAAGCGGCTGTACCCGTCTTAATCCTTGGAGACGGGGGTCGACGCTCCCACTTAAGGGAGTTTCACGGTCGAATTGAATGCCCTTTCGTGGCAAAGATTGTTTAGTTGCTGGGGCGCAAGGAGCGCTGCCGGCCAAGTAATGTTTTACAACCGAGAGATAGAAGTGTTAGACCCGGTTGGACCGAATAAATCCGCTCATCCGTGCATCAACGATTGCCGTGAGTAAGCTGTCTAAGAGACCGTTGAGCTACGGAACGGATGCATGGAGCCCGTGGAGACGTTCGGCGATAGGGGGATTGCGCACGTTAGACGGCGATGCTGAATACGCAATCCCGCGCCTCTTTATCTTGGAGGACAGCGGAGGTTCAATATAGGTAATCGCCGAAGCAGTGGCGCCAAGTCTTCATTGGGTGAGAACGGTGAGAACGGTGTGTCAGCACAAATCCATAACTCCGAAAAATAAGGGGACTGCCCCGATGGGCCAGGAAGAGGCCTTCGATGGAAACTTTCGTCGGGCTTACGAAGGGAATCCGAAGGGAATCCGAAGAGAATCCGAAACCCACCTGCGACAAGCGCTCTAATGATCAAGCGATGTTGGCTCTATTAATACTTACCTACCTAACTTAGGTACTCATTTATTTAGTATCAACGTCATTGCCATCACCAACGCCATCACGACCATCGCGGGGTTCATGAATGACTCCACCTCTTAGGAGCCATGCTAACTAAACCTAGCTGAGCAGCCCAGCCCCATGCTTGCTCCTAGTTACTCATACCCTCGGGACGATCCTCCATGCTCTGTACTATATGTAATGCCATCTATCCCTCTCTCTTGTTATTACATTTCTCCAAACATTGCGACTGTTCCTTTGCGAGAGAAATATTGGCTGGAATATACACGACGGACCACAAGCGGCCGAAAACCACAGCGTTGTCATGCCGAAAGTACTTCTCACAGGTTCGTCATGAACTCTCAAGCATGCCCCGATACCCCGCACGCCAGTGGGCCGGGTACTCAGCTCAGTGTGCGGCCGACGGCCTTTTCAAAGGGGCAGTCGAGACCAGATATTGACTGACTCTGACTCGTCTTGAGGAAAACAGGTGGATCGGGCTTCATTGCCAGTATGTAGCCCCGACTTGAGCTGTTCGCGAGCATGGTATTGGGCCTGGCGTTGGCACTAACAGCAGACAAACGTTGACCAGCGCACATCCTTGAGCTGCTTCTGGAACATGGCCACGAGGTCGTGACGACGGTGCGAAGCGAGGAGAAGGCAAAGATCATCCGCGATGCGCACCCGGGCGCGAAGCTCACCGTCGCCATCGTGCCCGACATCGCCCAGCCGAACGCCTTCGACGAGGTAATGCAGACGCCGGGCCTTGAGTACGTGCAGCACACGGCCTCGCCCTTCCACTTCAAGTTCACGGACGCCAAGACGGAGATACTGGACCCCGCCATCAAGGGCACGACGTCGGTCCTCGAGGCAATCAAGAAGTACGCGCCCACCGTGAGGCGCGTCGTCATCACCAGCTCGTTCGCCGCCATCCTGTCGCCCTCGGAGCTGGCGAACCCCAACAAGACGTGGAGCGAGGCCGACTGGAACCCGAGCACCTACGAGGATGGGCTGACGGGGCCGCCGGGCACGACCTACCGCGTGTCCAAGGTCCTGGCCGAGAAGGCCGCCTGGGACTTCAAGGAGAGGGAGAAGCCCAACTTCGACATCGCGACTGTCAACCCGCCCTTCGTCTTCGGGCCCGTCGTGCACCACCTCAGCTCGCTCGCCAACATCAACACGAGCAACGGCAACATGGTGGCGCTCATCGTGGGCCGGTGGAAGAGCGAGATCCCGCCCACGGGCGTGCACCTTTGGGTCGACGTGCGCGACGTCGCCAAGGCCCACGTCGCGGCCATGGAGCGGCCCGAGGCCGGCGGCCAGCGCTTTTTCGCCGTCACGGGGCTGTTCACGAACAGGGACCTCGTCCCCATCGTGCGCAAGCACTTCCCGCAGCTCGCCGACAAGCTGCCCGAGGACGGCGTGCCCGGCGGCGACTACCCCGGCAGCAGCATCGCCAACATCTCCAAGTACGACAATTCCAAGGCCACCAAGGTGCTCGGCATCGACTGGATCCCGCTCGAGGAGTCCGTCGTGGACACGATCAAAAGCCTCCTAGCCGTTGGTGCTAAATAGACGCGCCTCTGGTTCACATGAGATCAAAATTCAAGAATGAGGTTGTCCAAGATTGGCCGTACCCCAATCGCAGAAGGGAAAAGTTGCAGGTCACAGTTGCAGATCACGTGGTGGTACTCGGAGACATGCATATTGATAAATCATTTCGTACCTATTCAACGTTGAGTCTTTGATTCTGTGCCACGTTTATGCATGTGCATGTATATTGTATATGCAACTTGAGAGGGTATCTTTTTGAAGCAGCAAGATCACCACCTGTAATGTGCATGTATGTCACAGCGCATACATGAAGAAGCAACAATATCCAGTGTGTGCCAAAAGCAGAACCCCCCCTCCCCAAAGTAGTCGTAGCAAGTTTACCATTGCAAGCATCGCATTAATATTGTCATTTCTAGCTCTTCAACCTCCTTCCTCGTTTCTCCTAGGAGCGGGATAGCCTGCTATCACCCGGTCGTAGCCTATACTATCAACTGTGGACCTCTACCAAAGAAAGGCTCACTCCATGACAGACGTCGTGTTCGCGCTGGCAATCCTGGGGTTTAATACCGCCCGCTTAGCTTCTCTAGATCTAGTTCCTGGAGTGGCACAGCCGTTTTTGACTCGCCTTTCTTCTCGGCGCTCCCCCTTCTGCGGCTCACAGGGACAACGCCCGGCCCGCCTCCGCCGACGCCGCTCCAGCTGCCCCAAGATGCTCTTGTTTCCCGCTCGTACGACTCGGTGAGGTCGCGCAGTTCTTTCGTTGAAATCGAAGTTGGTATCCCCGTAGTTCTTCCCTGGCCTATGGGAACTGCGAGACTCTCATCACGAGCCATTGGCCGCGCTGGAAAGGTGGGGGATCTCGGCGACACGGAGGAGGCCGGGAATGTGGGCGAATTAGGATGGGTTGACGGGAGTGCCGGGAGCGCGCCACACGGTGGTGGTCCTGCGGGTGTCGCATTTACAGTCGAATCAAAAAGCGGCCCGTCATGCACTCGAGGATATTTCGTTGCCGACGACCGCAGCGTGTCAGATCCAGTTACTGTGGCTGAGCCTGAGTGGACCGAGCTCACTGTGTTTGACTCGATCGTAGCGCTGGAAACACCCGGGTCGCTACTTAAGGAGTAGATACTACTTTGTGGGTGACGAGGCAGTGCCGTGTCGATTACGCTTCCAGGAAACTGGACATTGTCCACCATTGCGCTTTGCTCGCGTTGAGGCGAAGAACTTACTTGTATGGTGGCGCTTACGGAGGGCGACGTGTTTGTCTGGTTACCCGTGCTTGGTGAGGCCAAGGATCCTGGCGCTCCCTTTACAAGCGCCGGTTGCAGATATCTCCGGTCGCTGAGCTTCGCTGGTGGCGTCAAAGGAGCACTTCTCGACGAGGCAGATGGCGTCGGTGTTGCTAGGGGGGTCCCATAGTCACTGTTTGATTCAAGGTATGGACCGTTGTTGCGCGGTATTAATAGTGGCCTTGGAGAGGCGCTCCTTGAATGCCTTCGACGTCGACGAAATAATAAGATAAGGATAGCTGCGATTGCTAACACTGATATCACTGAGAATAAACTTATGGCCGCCTTGGCGCCTCTAGTGAGTCGTGATGAGTTAGAGTTGATTTGGGTAGGTGAATCATGATTGTCCGAGCTACTGGATAGGAGGGAAGTAGGAGAGAGCAGCATAGAAGTCTTCGATAGGAGGGTTGGTGGAATAGTATAGGACCCCTCCAAGGTAGTGGACGGTATTCTCCCTTCATCGGCCGTAGGATGAGTTGGCGGGTCGGTCTCGGTTGTATTAGGTGTGGAAGACACGCAGTAGTTGGTCGCCGGCGGGCCGGGGTCTTCAATCGAGAAAAAGCCAATACTGCTGATTGTTAGTATGTGCTGGGCACATAGACCGTCGGCTTTCACGAACTTTTGGCATTCATTAATGATTAGATCAACATTAGCTGTGACTAATATTAGCGAAGGACACTTGAGTTTTGCACGCTGTGATAAAACTGACGGCTTTGTCCAATGTATTCGATATGCACACCACAGCTCAGAGAATCGCAACAGTATAAATCCCAGAGACGAATTCGTTGATGCTGAGGCTGTTGCAGTTGACGGCAAGCCACTTCCACGTTAGGTATCAACTTATTAAAGCAAGCAGTCACGCAAACAGAGGCATCCTGTCTCTCGAGTTTTGAGGCGCTATATCGACGATAGCTCGCTCCTGGATGTTGAATGGCCATCCTCTCAACGACAATATGATCGTTACAGTCTTCTTGTCGATTCATGGTAGTCATGCTTGATCTTAGTCTTCGTTACGGCGAGTATGTCTTCATACGGGGTAAACTAGTATAGTTGAAGTGAGGCATGTTTTGGCAGGTAATTAGAATGGTGATTTGTAAAGCGGGTAAAAAAAGACTAATTGAAACGAGCGTGAGTGATATCAGGTCCCCAGCGCTGGCGATTGTGAATGAGCCGAGATGAGAGACATTTCTGCTAGAAAGTGACAACCTACATCTTGATAAGCATGACCGGCTGAATAACAAGTGAGCTGTGCAGATAGATACCTTTATACATATGGGCTTTGACTTGTTCGGAAGTGATCGTATACATTGACAGGGTCGGTTCGCACAGGGTTACTAGAACTACCGCGAAGATCACGCAATTTTTCCCATGAGAAATCACGTCGTGGCCGACTAACCCGCAGTTGCTAGGTAGGTGCCGTTACACCCCCACTGCAACTTTCCGCCAGGACGATAATAACGACCCAAGTTGTACGACAGGATTCCTGGCAAGTTGTCTCGTGTGGGAACTTTTGGGAAAGCTGCTGCTACCCGCCTTAAGCCTACGACTGCATGAGGGGTGAGCAGGCAATATTTAGAACGCCACAGGCCGAAAGTTCGCGACGCCAGACATGTAACCGGCCGCAAACTGACAGGGGCAGGAATGTGTTCCAGAACTCAAGCGTTGTTCTTTTGCCAATGAGCTCATGCAGTTTACACGCGATGATGACTTTGTGCAGGCCGAAGTGTCACCGTATACTAAACTCCTGCACCCCAATCGTCTTTTTCCAGCACAGGCTGCGAGCACGTGGGAAACCCGAAGTCTAGGACTGTGGCCCCGACTGGCCATTGATATTTATACGAGCTTACTAGAGGAATCGCCTCTTAGTCACATGGATATCCTAATACGCAGAATAGGCCCTGGCTTGCTTTAGGGTGGCAAATGAGTGGCGGCTGGTGTTGCCCTCAGTAACGAGAGCTCCTGATTACAGGAAAAACCCGACCGAGTTATGGTCATAGCTTGATACTGTCAAGATAACCTAGGAGAGGGGCATTGAAAATCGATTTCTTCTATCAAGCCTTACACAAGTCGCTCGGTTGCTTCCTATCTGGAGAGTGACAACGCGAACTGAAGAGTGGAACGGGACCTATGAAAGCCGATGAGGGAGTCGGCACACGGCAATATCGGATCGACAGGCGGTGCCCAATGAATTCATCTTGTAGACGAGGACCACAGGTTGCTGTAAGACCAAGAGTCTGTCAATGGTTCGCTCTGTACTACAAATTGCAACAGGGCGCGCTGAAGTGGCGCGATACCGGACGGCTTGTTTGCGCGTACCAATCTAGCCAACAACCATCGTCCACTCACCCGCTTGATTGCCCTCTCTTTCTCTACGAGGCACAAATGAAGTGTGGCACTGAAAATCTCGAAGACCGGCTGGCGTTGTGCTGGTTTCGGCTACATCCGCAGAGTGGGTAGAAAGTCTCTCTCTCCACCCTGGACTGGACATTGATCACCGCATTCGTGTCGCGGCCGATAATCCCAGGGCAACCAGAAGCGTTCTACCATGGATACAACGCCCTTGGTATCGCTCGTCCGGTCACCGGTCAGACCCATCATCCACGATGTAGTTCGCAGAGCGAGGGCTTCAAGACGACGGCTGGAAAAGTGCAGTGACAACGGCGGCTGAAGCTGACATAAGTTGGGGATTGTGGTGCCTGCGTCCGGGAGGCAGCCCGGACAAATATTGCCAGGGCATGAGTGGGTTGTGCTGAAAGACGACCGCTCCGGGAGTTCTGGGTGCCGAGACACGATTCGCTAGGAAACGCCGAGGAGCCGGTCGCCAATAGGAGGGACGGGTGGCTGGATGGATTTAACCTGCCGGGCGAGGTATTAGTCTTGCCTCTTTGCACCTCGACCTTGCCCAGGAGGTGGTGTCATGCCAGCTTCCTGCGGCGTCGCACCGGGAGCGGAGAGATTGCGTTGAGTCCCGAAGTGGAGTGTACAGCCGTCACATCACCAGTGCAAGTGCTCGACGTGTACCTTGGTACTTTGGCGTAACAGAGGCCGCGGCGTCTCCCAAGGACATACCGGTATGGGATGGGTGCGTTGGATGGGTGGCCGGTTCGTAAGGGAGCCAGCCATCTGTCCCTGTGCTCTGAGGCGACAGAACACAGCTGAAGCTGAGGCCAGGCTTATTCCTCATCCGCGAGAGAGCGCCAACCCAACCCAACCTAGGGGGTATGGACACCGGCAGCTGCATGCTAAGCCGATGCTCCCATTGACCTCGCCGACGGCCTTTGTGTTTGCGGGCATTTACCCGCGTCCAGGGGCACACTGAGCGGCGGCCGTCATAGCGCCTGACATTGCTATGGCGATGGTGTGGCGCGGCGAGGACATGACGTAGCCGCTTGCTGATGACAGGGCCACCCGAAGGTACCTACCTACCTCTTGGCTCTTGGGTTAGGTGATCAGGCATGTTGTCACCAGTCTACCTGCTACCTTATCTGCCTTAAGTATAAGTTAGGTAGGCAAGTATCTCATCTTCACCGGGATGGATTCAGAAGAGGGGTCGCTAGAGAGAAGGGGGGGGTGGTTTACTAGGTATACCTTAGGTACCTAGGTAAGTTAGGTACCGGTAAGGTAGGTGCATACACAAGTTATCGATAAGGGCGCTTCAGCTGGTTCCCGCCGCTGACGCTGCTGCCACGGACGCTGCGTAATCAATGAGGCTCTCCATTGTTCCATCATCCTCTATCTCCGACAACCGCTGGCTGTCCGTACTTATTACCACCACAGCAGTTCGTGGCATTGTTTCTCAGCCTGCCTCAGAGTCATCAATAAACAAACCAAATAAATCCTACAGGCAACCTCTAGGGGACGTCCCGCCAGTGCAACCACGAAGCCAAGGTATCGTTTGTTCGTGCGCTTGCCTCTTGTTGCCGCCTATCCGCCGCCTGTTGTTGACGCTTTCAACTTGTGATGGGGCTTGAGAACCCTGTTGCCCTCTCTTGCACTTGAAGTAGGCTGCCACGGCGGCTTTGTGGAACCACAGACTTGAACCATGGATCCAGGCGAGCAGCCAGAGCCTACCTTGCCGCCGGCCGAGCAGGTATGCAACGCTATTCCCGCTCCTCGTGTTGTGAAGCCGTATGCTAAAATGGCAAAAGATGCGCCAGAGGAGGCTTGCAAAACTCTCCAGCCTAAACTCGGCGCCCTCGAGCCCGAAACCTGCTTCCGATTCGTCCGCCGCGCCTCAATTACCCGAATCATCATCTGTGTCGTCTCCCTCAAACCAACCCCAGAGCCAACAAATCCGTATTGCGTCAAAGCCAAAGCCAGCAGAGAGTATATCCTCGACAAATCCGTTTTCCCGAGTTACGGGCAAGAAGACCGAATCCGAGAATAGTACTTCCGCTGATTCAGGTAATACTTGCAGCACCAAAAGACGTACCACTTCTGTTGACGCAGAGCCATCAGAAACCCTTCCCCCGAAAAAGATTCACACAGGGCCCGGGGAGAGCCTGGAGGCTTGGTCAGACCACATCCTCAGCGATGTCTTTCTTGTCACATTGGATCAAAATAGGACAGTCGACGCTCGCGGTACAAGGCTCACCTATCTACCGGAATTAAGGGCCGAACTTCAGCAATCCGGGGAGCCAGTAAAGCTCACCACATCCACCATAGATGCCGCCCTCCTCGAAGCCGCTAAGTATGTACCGAGAGACACAGCGCTCCTTGATTACCTATTACCGTGTTGGAAGCGAGTTATGAGGGCCACTAGGCCAGCCCGGCGACCGTCTCCGGAGAGAGAAGCTGTGTTGGACGAGGTCAAACGCCTTTGCATGAGTAACTGCATATTCGCCCTAACCATGCCTGAATACTTTGGGTAACCACTCAGACCCTACCATCTGGGCCAACATATCATGCTAACCGCTGTTGCCAGTCGAGATTCTGACCCAAGTCACGACTCGTTGGTGCCCTATCTCCTTCGTAATCACGATAATGAGGATGGCGTATGCCTTGACTTCTTTACGGAAGCGGTATTGCGCATGAAGGAGGATGATACCATAGCGCCAATTTTTACCGAGGCAATGGTCATCATGAGTGGTCAATTAGCTAAAACGACCATGAACGATGACTACAAGCCCTACATCAACGTAAGACCAGGTGAAAGCTATGCAGATAACGAATGCTGACGATGGCAGTGCCTTGTAAATTATTCACGATTTCCTCCTCTTCTTGATGCGCTCGCACAACATCCAAACTTCCAAGTACAGCCGAAGCCGGATGCGACCAAGGAAGAATTATCCAAGGCAACCGAGACGGATACCATCCTTGGTCCGTTCTTCCGCATCTCTCCTCTTCAAACCGAAGTAACCAAAACCTACTTCGCGAACCCGCGGACCATCGACGCTGGCCACATCAAGTCCTCTCAGACTGCATTACAAATGACATTGAAGGCTCATCAAGGGGACCTGATAGGCATTATTAATGCCTTTGTCCGCGCCAGCCCCGCCGCGAAGAATAGCACACTGGACTGGTTTGCTTTCAGCCTGAATTCAAATCACAAGAGGCGTGCTCTTCAGGTCAAAGCCACTGATGTTGCCTCGGATGGTTTTATGGTGAATGTGACTGCTATCTTGGATAAGCTCTGCGAACCTTTTATGGATACCACATTCTCTAAGATAAGCAAGATCGACGTCGATTATCTTCGGCGGACACCGCGTGTGGACATCAGTGATGAAACCAAGTTGAATGCCGATCAGGCTACGTCGGATGCTTTCTACAACAACACGGTCGAAGGTACATCGAATTTCATCTCCGAGGTCTTCTTCTTAACTCTAGCAGCCCATCATTATGGACTCGGCGCCACAAATTCAAAGTTGAAAGACCTGGATAAGGATATCAAATATGTCGAGAAACTTCTCAAGCAGATGGAGGAGGAACTGCCCAGAGTACAAAACGTGAGTGTCTTATCTACCCCCCAGTTAGAGCCAGTACTTATGCTAAACCTGTCAGGATGTCCTTCGTTCTGCCATGGTGAAACAACACATACAGACTGCCGTGAATGCGTTAGAGAAGTACATAGCCCTGAAACATGCAATTCAAGCTGTTGTGCTAGACCAGGGCATGCAAACGTTGTCGTTGCAGTTCATGCGCTACGTTGCTGTGTGGCTTCTGCGAACTGCTAGTCAAACGGACTACAAGCCGGGAAACAAGATTAGTCTCCCCCTCTCACCAAACGAACCGGCAGCTTTTAGCTGTCTGCCCGAATACGCTCTCCAAGATGTCGTTGAGAACTTTAAGTTTGTTTTCCGGTATGTGTGTTTAGCTTAATCTCAATGAAAAGTTACTAAATCAGTTTCAGGTTCTTACCCAATATCCTGATGTCAGCGATTGGAGATGAAATCGTTATGCTATGCATCACGTTTTTACGATCGTCGGAGTACATAAAAAATCCCTATCTAAAGTCCTCATTAGTAACGTTGCTCTTTTCTGGGACATGGCCAATGTACCATTTGAGTCGCGGCGTACTTGGCGATTCTTTGATAGGTTCGGATTTTGCCAATGAACACCTACTCCACTCCCTAATGAAATTCTACATAGGTATGTACTTGGCCCGTACCATTTACATTTGATCACACTAACAATAACAGAATGTGAACATAGTGGTGTCAGTTCAGCGTTCTATGATAAGTTTAACATCCGATATGAAATCTTCCAGGTTATCAAGACCATATGGCCCAATAATGTATACAAAGAGAAGCTCAGTCGTGAAAGCAGGTAAGTTCAGATGAAGTCTTGATGAGAATGATCTCCTCTGACAACTTTAGGGTCAACCGTCAATTTTTTGTCCAATTTGTCAACCTACTTCTCAATGATGCCACTTACCTACTAGATGAAGCTTTGACCAAGCTCGTCAGGATACACGACTACCAGAAGCAACTCCAGAATCAGGGGTTGTCACCCGAGGAGCGTGACAAAGTCAAAACTGATTTGGAGCAAGCTGAGCAGCAGTGCCAATCATGGATGCAGCTGGTGAACGACACAATGGGAATGATGAAGCTGTTCACGGAGACATTACGTGATTCATTCACCATGCCTGAGATTGTGGTCCGGTTAGCCGGCATGTTGAACTACAACCTCGAATCGCTGGTTGGTCCAAAGCGTGGCCAACTTAAAGTAGAGGATGCCAAGAAGTACCACTTTGACCCAAAGACATTACTGTCCGATTTCATCGATGTTTACCTTAACCTTGGCACCAAGCCCGATTTCATCAAAGCTGTCGCCTCGGATGGTCGTTCATACAAGCCGTCAAACTTCGAGTCAGCGTCTCTACTGCTGAAACACAGTCTCGCAAAACCCCCAGAGATCATCAGCGCGTGGAATGACCTCAGGAAAAGGGTTGCTGAAGCCAAGGATGAATTAGACCAGGCAGAGCTTGATCTTGGTGAAATTCCTCCAGAATTCGAAGACCCTATCATGGGAGACTTGATGACCGACCCGGTCATTCTGCCCTCACGACATATCATGGACAGGTCTACAATTGTGCAGCAACTTTTGTCAACTCCGAAAGACCCCTTTTCAAATGTCAAGATGACGATTGACGACGTCGTACCGGCCGATGACCTCCGCAGAAAGATTGAAGCATGGAAAGCCGAGCGCATAGCACGCGCAAAAGACAAAGCAAAATCATCTGCGGACACGATGGATACAAGTGCTGGCTGATTACTAACGCAGTACTTATACACAAATTCAATATACCTATTCTCGTCAAAATATGGAGGTTTGCACAGAGACATGCCATAGAATAGGACTGAACTATGGCATCAGACAATAATGGTCCTAGCGAGGGGTCGGCGATACTCCTCAGCATGAAACTGGAATAGAGTCTTTGTTAAAAGAGACTAGGCCCGGTAGCTCGAGAGCCCAACAGCGAATGAGTTGCGGCTGTTGACCGGGTTACGGAATAAGCACATACTGCCGCTTTTCTTAGGGCCAAATCACGTCACTTAGCTATCCCAACTAGATACCCTAAGTTGGGGTTTTCGATAAGAGCGATCAGCTCTTCAGAGTGTAACGTAGGCGGCTTGGCAGTATGCTAGAAATGAGAGTTTAAATACATACGACATACAAAATAGAGGATAGCTTATTTCCAAAACTGATATTATCTCGTAGTTTAAATGCAAAAGGTGATAGGGGAAGAGTTCCTTTTTTTGTCATTTCATGATTATGTTAGACCTTTGATTTCGATCTATATCAGTGTCGCCTAGAAGGTCGCAGCCTATTCATATATCCAGCAACTATAGACCAAGCCGTGGACTTGTAGAAGCTCGCGTAGCCCAGTCCCTGCACAGCAAGTCCCTCTGTGATATAGGTCCATTTTATTGGGGCGGAGGATGTTACCGTGATAAAAGATACAGGGGTAGGGTGTTCACAGATACTTATTTAGAGGTGGGATTATGGTAATATATACCACTCATTACACGTATGTTTAAATTGCTACTACTATCAACTTTCTTGGAAGCTCTTCAGGCCGCCTCTAACCAAACTATTCCTTGGATAGACTTACGCAAGTGGATCGGACAAGGGCAGTGAGTTCAGATTGATCTTGCGTACAGATAGGGGGCAAAGCTTCGAAGTGAAAGCCAAGTTCAGTTCATTGTTCGTTGCTTGTTGGTTTCTAATTTGTTGCTTCTCTATCTTATACATGGGCACTTAAATATCCTAAGCTTATTGTGTAGAAAACTCCGGTCGCACGTGACTTTTTAATTCTGCTCGTCATCTGTTCGATAGTCCCCAAACCCCGTCGTATATAAAGTTGAAGAGCTCGTTGACCTGTTTCAGCTATCACTTCTCTGTGCCTGCTCCATGAGACGGTCAAGATATGCTGCCATGAGGCATAGTTTCTCCGCACTTGTTGCGCTCGTCGATGTTTTGAAGACATCACAGTTTTGAGCAATGAGCCTCTCAGTTGCGGTAACAGGATCACTGGCGAGATAATATTTCATCATCTCAGGCTGGAGCTTTCTGTAAATGGTATTAGCTATAATAACCCAGTTTTCTCTCACTCGTCGACTTACACGTACACGGGAGCAGAAGTCTGCTGTGCTGTGTCCTCCATATTTGACGACATCTTCAAGCGGCTGGCTTTTGATCTGGATGTCTATTCAATGAATGGGTACTCGCTTCAGCACTGTAGATCGCTTTGTCTCTTGGGATTATGGTGCTGTAGTTCTGGTGTAGCAAGAACTTTATCGTGATTCTCGTGTTCACAACAGGCCAAGAAGGCTTATACCGTGGGCTGATACCAATTCCACGAGCTCCCAAGCATACTGATATATAATATACATAGCCACGGACTCAGCTTTCGGCGCCACTTACCAAACTTGTCCCAGATTTGTCGCGCTTGCGTTCTGCTCTGTGAGTAGAACGCGAAGAGCGATGTGCCCCAGCCTTAGAACCGACTTCGATGTGATATCTACGTGTGGAATAGCGCTATCTAGTGCTCAAGACGGTTTCAAATGACATCATATAAAGAAACAACGTAGACCCTCTCAGCCATAAGTATTGAAAACGCAATGCGCACAACTAGAACTAGCGCTCCAGTGCCAGTGCTCCGGCGCAATATGCTAGCAAACGCGATACGGCCGCGAATACCCGTCTTGAGTAGAACTCAATCCCACTCGAGTCTGGGAGCCTGCTTCAATGGCGTTATGCCGCTGCAGGTTTGATTGGCAGAAATCCGCCGGTCGTCGACCCCCAAGCCAGCATGTCCCACGTACCCCCTCTCTCATGTCAGCGCGGTGTATTCGGTATCTGGGGGTTCTACGTGCGTCTGTACAGTTCGCGCGAGCATATCTCCACCGCAAAATTGCGCCGTCGCGCAAAATAACAGTGAGGGGAAATATAAAATGCTCATTTAGGACGTTCTGCCTGAGCACCATTCACACCTCACACTTCATAATCATATCCCGTAATCTGGCGCATCGATATTCTTCTAAGTCCGCCTGTCTCAAATTGTTATAATCGAGGCGTTTTGTGTATTAAATTGTCTGATTTACTCTGCTAGCTTCCTTCGAGGATCGCTCTCGATCTTAGTCGTACTTCAACTACCAGACTGCATGGCCCCAAAGCTCAAGACTTCCCGGATCCGTAACGAATAAACCGTGATGACTCGAAGCTGATCCTAGAACTAGGCCGTGAACTAGACTAGGAGTTTTGCGAATCTCGTTGATGCATTCCCTCCCGCCTCAGAGATGCTTCAAAGACCACGAGATATACTGACTTACGTTTCTTCTCAACAACCATCGTCGAATTGTACTCATCACTACTATCATCATTCTATCACAAATCTGCAACTTGCTAGGCTTTGCCAGTTCAACTATAACTCGGTAAGTGATCTCACAGTCCCTTTTATTCTTACCTGGGCACGTTGAGTACCCATGCCTACCTTTTCGACGTTTCGAAAACCATGTTTCAAACTTCACGCTTTCGAATCGTATCACAAGTCTCCCTCAAATTATGCATAACTGAGCTAAGTTCCCATAGTGGGACAAGACAAAAGCACAGCTTGCGGCTAGGTGGGAGAAGACGAGTAAGTGAGACATCGCCCATTTCTTCGCCTCCGTGTGGAGATGAGAAAGGAAGTGCTGAGACAGACATTGCAGTTGCTCTACGTCGAATCCATAGCCTCAAGCGAAGCATGGTCAAGCAATTGGCCTCTGGAAAAAGTGTAATTTCCCATCCTGTGAATTCGAGAACGAAGGGCGCCTCGACTGCGGTAAGCATCAGAATTTGTTCCGAGCCGGAAAGTGATAGTGAGTTGACGACGATACAGGTAACACGAGACTCGGCACATGGCGGTGGGCCATGCCTGAGAAAATCTGACGTATGCAAGGAAAGCTCAAACCAAGCATACGTCGGGCGGGAACAGGGAAGTTCATCCGACTGCGGACGTGCTGGAAATACCGACTCTATGGATCAAAACAAGGCGGCGGCCGCTGTTCAACGATCCCGAAACAGCCGGCGAGGTAGGGAGGGTGAGAGAAGACTGACGGCAGAAGAATACATTGCCCACAGAAGACAAATCGGTGTTGAGCAGGTAATGACCGGGTTTCAGAAGTGGCTCGACAAGAGACTCGCGATCATCTCTTACACTATCGAGACTTCTGAAGCTTCAGATGATACCGGCACCGGTTCCCGTAGCACAGCCTCCCCAGGTAGAGACACGGACGGGGGAAAATCCGGGGGATCTGGAGGCAGACCGAAGCGCCAGTTGAGTGATCATAATGATCCGGGCGACATCTCTGGAGGAGGTGATGGCGATGGGCAAGATAGAGGGGGCAACAAGCGCGCTAAGAAGGGTAAGTGACTTTCCAGCCTTCGGGTTTCTGCCTGAGAGAATGAAGAAGGAGGAGGGTTTGCCGGCGACGACCCTTGACCTTATCTTGAGCGTAAATACTGATTTTGCTTTACTGAAGACTCCGATCCCGAAGAAGTGAAGTTAGCTTGTCCTTTTCATAAGCACAATCCGAAGGGACACAAGAAGGAGCTCTGTATGAAGGGAGGGTGGAAGTCAATTCATCGACTCAAGTAAGTTCCCTGGTAATACAGGGCTTTCCTCGATGCCATAGCTGACGAGGAATCATCGCACAGGGAGCACTTATATAGAGTACACCTTTTGCCTAAGCACAATTGTCCAAGGTGCAATTCGCGTTTCGAGAACGACAAAGAGCTCCAAGTACATTTACGTGCCGACGAGCCTTGCAAGAAGTCGAATGTGGCCCCGGAGGAGGGCATCGACCAGGACACGGAAAGAAAACTCAGGGAGCGGAAAAAGCACAACTCAGGCCAAACAGAGACACAGCGATGGAATGAGATCTATTTGCTCCTGTTTCCCGGCGCAGATCGAAACGCAATCCCTAGTCCATGTGCGTTGACCTGGTGGCATGCGAGCCGTAGGAAAGATAACACTGACTTTCAGCAGATCCTGACCATGACGAAACCGCCACGGGCTCTAAGAATTTTGAGCGGTACAAACGCGTGGAGAAGCGCATCAAGAAGGAACTGCCTCGGCTCGTTAGGCAGCGAGTCGAGAAGAAATTCGAAAAAGTCGAGGCGGACATGTTGCACGGCATCAACGACATCATCCGCAACTGTCTGGCCGACTTCTTCAGAAACAACATGTCTCGAGACGAGGGCTCCTCCGCCACCACGCCCCAGACCGTGTCGAGGGCTACGACGCCGGGCCTGATACCGGTGGAAGAGCCTCGCGTGCCGTCGTTCGAGCAGGTCTTGGAGCCCCAGATCGATATCAACTACCTGCTAGATGATCCTAACCTAGGCTTCGGTGGCGAGCTTAGTCTATTCGACTTCAACCCCCATTTCACGGACAATGGACTGGAAGGATATGGCGTAGACAAGGTATCATCGGACTCGGGATACGTTTCCACGAGCACCATGACGGGTTTTCGGTGAGGAACCCGTCACGAATGCGGTATGGTGTGAAGGACTGTGATCCGTTTTCTTTTGTCATCATGCTTTGGAGGCCATTCGCCTTCGTGACGTCGTCATTCCTTCTGTACAGCGGCGTCCCCTTACTAGCAGTGCCCTGCGATTTCCTATAACTTAGGTAGCTCGTATATGAATATATGTAGTATGGAAGTATACAATCTGAGGCCTGGTCCCGTAGAGCCCGAAAGACCTGTAAAGTTTGCATTGCGAAAGAATTTGGCGACGCGAGTCATCTTCAGGTTCTCGGCCGACTGGTTACGGTAGATGATTCGCATTCTGTCATTTTTGCATTTTCTTTTCCCCAGTAGTCAGAGGTAACGCATCTCATCATGGTTACCGAGCAGTGCGATATTTTCCTCTTTCCCCTTTTCTTTTTCTTCCGCCTAAGATCTGGATCTATACGCGCCCGCGGCCCGCCCCATGCCTGATCACTTTAATTTTCGATAGGAGGCGACGGTTTTACATGCTGCATGCTGCATGTCCGAAGTTTAATGCAAGACTATAGCTTACAGGAAACCCAGAATACGTATGACGCATGACGCATATTTGATGTGCACAGCACAAGAGAGTCTGCCACGAAGATAATTGGGCGCCGTGGCTCTTGGGTTGAGCGGCGTATGACGCGCCACACTTGATGGTTGTCTCGCCAGTAGCTGTTGGGAATCCGGCGGTGACGGATGTATCATGTCACTAAATTGGGCGAATGTGACGAGAAAGAACCCTGCTATATCACTTCCGGGGGGCCTTGGGTATATGTTAGGCTGCTGCTGGTACCCAAACTTCACGGATCGTCATTCTGGGTTGCTTTATGTCAGGATGGGCTTTCAACAAGCAGAGACCTATCTGTACGGAGTATACCTACCTAGTCTGCGGAGGCGAGTCAGCTAAGTAGACTTGACCTGGAGCTGTTAGAATTATCTGGCAGAAAGGGTACAGATAGGCCTCATCACGGGCAGGGCACGCAGTGGGTGTTCAAAAATCAAAGGACATGTGCAGGTCAAATCTGCAACACGACAATGATGCACGATGGTATGACGTGCAGTGGCCATCTTTGTTGTCCGTTGGGTGGCTGGTAAGGGGCATCGGGGGGGGGGGGGGGGGGGGGGGGGCAAATGATATGGTGCTGATAAGACGTGTGCCGCAAAAAGCAAAAAAGGAACATTACATAGTTAGGTAGACGGTTTAACAGGAAACAGTGGGTAT
>MU281336.1:489070-558535 GCA_022385595.1 Xylaria palmicola | reverse complement strand
CGTGGGCGCCCCCCCCCCCCCCCCCCCCCCCCCCCCCCCCCCCCCCCCCCCCCCCCCCCCCCACGGCTCATGATATGGTGATGATAAGACGTGTGCAGCACATAGCTCATCAGGTACAGTACCTAGGTAGGTAGAGTGTGTTACAGGTTACAGTGGGTTTAATATGAGCTCTGACTGGTCCCAGGTGACAGCAGAGGCACCAAGTCGTCAGTTTACCTAGAGGAAATTGCCCAATAATCTGGATGCTCTACCCATAAATCTCAGGGGTCGTTGGCGCTATTTGACTTCTCTGGGTAGACCCTCTTTTCCCCTGACTGCCCTGAGCCTGCGCCGAGCAATATGCGCTAGGCTCCACAGCGCTAGGGAGAAGCTCAATTAGTCTCATCTTAGCTAGTGTACCTCGGGATCTCAGGGCTGGCTGGGCCGCCTTGTGCGCGTACATGTTCAAGCTCTATTTCATACATGTCTAATATCCGATTCGGTTGGCAAAACAAGAGGAAGCGAACAAGGAAATGGCCTCCATACTCCATCCCTTCTGCACCTGCAATGCCCAGCGGAACGCAACCGGAGTATATATATGCTGGCCTGCTGCATGAGTAAGTACTGGTACATGATCCTGTACATGGTAGAGGAAGGCAGGCATAGGCACGGATGACTTATACATATGGGTTTTTCTATTCACACGGGTACTATCTAGATACTTAAGTAGATAAGTAAGTAAGTAGGTAGGTAGGCATCTACGCTAGAGCTACACGCTTGCCGAGATAGGGCCCTCGTTACGAGGCGCGCTATGACAGCGGGATAGCGATACCTCCTCTACGTGATCGTCAATGGTCATTCACAGGTGCGCCAATAAACCCTATTGTGCCGTCTTTCAGTGCCTGCCGCTAACACGCCCGTCCAGCTTGATCCCTCCGGATCCCTCCGGGCCATCTCTGCTTCCTCTCTCTCTTGACATCATCCCCTCGATCCAGCATCGCGCCCTTGACGTCGCCGCCGAAAATTGATTTCCACTTGGCATTTTTTTTCGGCCACGGCAGTGTGACGTTACCCCGGCATCAACCATCCCTCCCTTCTTCCCGCCTTATAAGCCTGCCTAGGTTGCAGCACGCAGGTAATGAATAGTTGACATCAATTGCGACACGAGCACACTGCGGCGCCGGCATCCGAACACCATAAAAAGGCGAGCCGCGGGATCCAATGACACCCAAGTGAGACCCGGCAATCGAATCAACCCATCCGGCCCCAGGCTTGCCGTTTGCCCGTAGCACCACATTGATCTCGACGTCTCGCCGTACGACGGCAGTGCAGTGCATACATCGCACATACATACCACGCGCACCGGCACACGGACACACGGACACACGGACACACGCCTTATAGCAGCGCGCACATATCACACAGCACGAAAGCGGCACGCAGCGTACAGCACACACAGCACACAACATACAGCACACAGCGCGCGGCAGCGTACGGCGGGCTCGTTGCTGCTGGACCACCCGATAACATCGCCGTCCCTGCGCCTCCCTCGGCCGCCTGTCTCTCCTACTTGCTCGCTTGCCTGCAGCAGCAGCTGAGGCCCATCTTCCGACAAGCCTCCCACCCCATGCGGTTGACCGACTCGCAGCCTCGGTGCGACCAACTCCTCCAATGCCCTGGCAACCCCTGCCTCGTATCGCTTTTGCTGTCGCCACATATCCCTTCGAGACCAAGGTGGAGAACGAGCTACCGCTCGAGATCGGCGATGACCTCTACATCATCGAACAGACGCCCGACGGCGAGTGGCTGCGTGGCTACCTGTTAGCGCCACCTTCTCTGCTGGCTGGCCTGACGTCCGTCAAGGGCCAAACCCTGGTATCGCGTGTCTTCTCCGGCATCTTTCCTCGCAGCTGTGTGGAAATACGTGAAGTCCTAGGCGATGGCGAGAGCCCCCAAACCCAAGAGGTTGATACCTCCTCTCCCGAGAGCGACCAGGCTATCTCGCAGCGCTGCAGTGACTCGGGAAAGAGTGGTATTGTTTCTAATAGTGGGAAGCAAGACCATGAGGCGGATAGCAAGAGGATAACCTCCCGACCACAATCTCGTTCAAATCCCGAATTCTCACAGTATCCCAGAGTATCCATTATTCCTGGTGCAACCTCGCCTCCGCGGAAGCCACCGGCCCCTGTTCCCATGTTAAGGATGGGTGACGACTCGCCAACATCCGCCAACGAACCTCTGATTGACGAGATAGCGTCCTGCCTACGGGAGTGGCATTCCACTAATTTTCACGAGTTGCTCCTGACCCGGCAGTATACGAAGCTAGAGCGTGTATCGCAATTGATCCAGACTATCGACCTAGCACGGCGCCAATTACTCCACAGCCTCCTTACAGATCGAGAAGCGGCTGCTCTACGGGAGAAGACAGTCTGGGACTTGGTCCGCGGTAACAAACTCTGTGGCGGAGAGGTCATTGTGAGGGATCCCGCTCAGCGCGGAAGAGTCTTAGTTGGGGAGGACTCTGTCATAGAAATTACCAAGCTGCAATCGATTATGAGCCTGCTCGACGACCCACCGATTCCCCAGGTTGAGAATACATCCTTGCACCACTTAATGGTTGACATCAAGAGTTTTGCCGGGTCGTCAAACGAGCCCGCTACCCTGGATCTCTACCTAGTTACTAAATCAGTGGGGGGGTCATTGACCACGCTCACGGAGACGTACTCGGTTGAGACGCCACCTGGCGGCATTATGGGCTACATGGCCAGAGATGCGCAAATGCGCACTTTGTTTACAGACCTGACATCCACTGACATCGGAGGTGGTCCCTCTGCAGATTCAGAGCTGTTCCTGATTGTCAAAGTCCGGGCACCGCAGCAGATTGCTGTAGGCAACCCCTCTTCGAGGTCTGGGGTCCTTGGGCAGTCAAACACCTCATCTTCAAAAGAGAAAACACCCACGACTGCGACGAAGGCTTCTAGGAGAAGTTTAATGTGGGGATCGACAAGGTCAGCATTTTCTCGTGGGGGAACAAAACTTGATGCCCTTGCTGAACACCCTGATGAACGACTTCACTCGGGAAATTCACTCACACGAGATGGTATAGCCCCTCCAAGTACAGCAGGTTCTGTCCCAGGAGTCCTCCCGATGGATGGCTCGCAGCAAGTTCATATTGCTGCTAGTCGCTTGGTCGGTGTTGGCGTGCTCAGTCTTAAATTTTTGGTGAAGGAAAAGGGGGAGTCAGAACAGATTATTACAATATGGTCATCGAGCCCAATGGCGAGCTCCGAAACGCTCGAGACGACGAAGGGATGGGACAATCTCGTCCGTGACATGCTAGACAGCGAGTCTGGTTGCTATGAAAAATCTAGGAGGGCAGAGAGGGTACATGTTCACTTAAAACCGTTCAACCATTCCGACGCGGATGTGCTCATCAAGTCAACGCCTACACTCCTATCTGCTATAAACAAAACCAACAAAATGGGTTTCTCTGGGGCACCAACAAAACCGCGATCTGATATTTATATCACCATCAACGAGGCTCTTTTGGCTCGACAAAATCTTCTTTCACGGTATGGCGGGAGTGCCACTTCACTTTCCGGCAATAATTTTGGGAACAACCTTGTGGTCTCAGTAAACGTGCGCCGGCAGTCTGGAGAGCGGATTAACTCTTGTATATACCCATCTTCCAGTTCACAACCCTTCACAACCTGGACGTCTTTTGCCGTGCAGCGTGGCGAACGATGGAGCCAAACTTTACGACTATCTCTTACGCCCCCTGATGTCACAACGTCTCATATTGTGCTCACAGTATCAGACTTACCTAATACACCTTTCGCTATGGCATATCTACCTCTATGGGATCATCAGGCGTTCATGAGCGACGGTTTGCACTCCTTATTAATGTACCGTATCGACGAATATACACAAAGTGCGCGACCGGATTCTACAGGAAAGGGCGGATATTTATCACTCCCGTGGAGCGCACGTATTGACGCCTCTGACGTAACGGGACCGCTTGCGGTTCTCCGTGTCGAGTCATATCTTTGCAGCACGAGATTCTCACAGGACCGCACGGTTCTTGGTCTCTTGAAATGGAAAGACGGCCCAAAAAGCGAGGTTTCCAATCTGTTGCGTCAGCTTATGTTTGTGCCGGAAATCGAAGTCGTCAAACTTTTGAGCGATGTCCTGGACTCTCTCTTCGGAATTCTAGTTGAACATCAAGGAAACGATGAGTTTGAGGACTTGGTGTTTACTGCGCTGGTTAGGGTACTTGGCATAGTCCACGATCGGCGCTTCAACGTGAGCCCTCTGGTTGACCAGTACGCAGAAAACAGATTCAACTACCCTTTTGCGACACCATGTCTTGTTAGATCATTCACGAGACTGTTGACAAAACCCACTGAGCCCGAGACAGCTCGGAAACTGCGTGCAACATTAAAGGTGGTCCGCCACATTCTCAAGTTCATAACCCATGCGAGAGGGCAGCAAAAGGTCAAGGAAGCAGGGATTGGAATTACTGGCTCAACCCCTGGATTCACAAGGCACCTACAAAGTATATTCAAGGCTCTCGACTCGATGATGCGCAGTACTGCACCTGTGCTCGTTGGCAGCCAGACCCTGGCCGTCCAGCATTTTCACACATGGCTGCCTGAACTTACGGGCTTACTTACCACCGAAGAGATACTGCACATCGCCATTGATTTTATGGACTCATGTGCCTTGGTCAAGGGGAAGCTGGTGCTCTACAAACTCATTCTCATTATCAATTACTCAAAGTTGGACCTTTTCGCTCACCCAGAGCAGCGCTCAGCGCTCAGCGCCAACACAGTCAGATGGATTGCGCCTCATTGGGGTCAAACTAATGAGGTCACAGAGCAATGGAGAGACCAAGTCAGACTATGCTGCTCAGTATTAGCTAGTCAAATCCATTATCTCAACTCAGAAATCCCTGACTATATACCGAAGATAGTAGATTCATTCCTGGCCATTCAATCAGCCGGGCGGAAACCAAAGGACCGATTTTCATTCCTCTTCCCCACCTCATACCCATTTCCCAGTAAACCGCTACCGGACGAGCCCGTGAGCTTTGACGAGACATTGATCGAGCTTTCTGCCTTGTTGTCTGCATCGTCGAACTCGCCTAATGGGATGCAGCTCGAGCTGTCTGTCGACGATATTACGACAGTGCTTAAAAACACCCTCCAGGTCCACCTTAGCATTTTGCAGGGTGAAGCTTTCCCTTTGAAATGGCTGAGCGTCTACACCTATCACCACAAATCTACCATGAGAACTTTGCAGTATATTGCTGGCATTCTACTGGACTCCGCTTTGCCCGAACCTGATGACGCCGAAGACTTCGATACGGAGCTTTGGCGTTTATTTTTCACAACTTTACTTAAACTCGTCGGGAGTGAATGTTTAGCCCTGGAAACATTCCCTGAGCAGAAGCGAAGGGCTGTCTGGAAGATCGCCGGCGATGTACGAGAGCTCGGCGCCGAACTGCTCAGGCGAACATGGGAAGCCGTTGGTTGGGACACGAGTTCTGACGAGCGAATGCGTTATGGACTCTCAAAAATGGGCGGGTATCAGGTTCAATATGTACCGACCCTTGTAGGCCCAATTGTTCAACTTTGTCTTAGCGTCCATGGGGGCCTTCGAAAAGTGGCAGTTGAGGTGCTACAGACCATGATCGTCAGCGAATGGACTCTAAATGAAGATTTATCAGTCATCCAGACAGAGATGATTGATTGCCTGGACTTGTTTTTCAAGGAACAGGCGATGACGGAGAGCATCATGCAAAAGCTCTTTATTGGCGAACTATTCAACCGCTTCGAGACTCTGTCTCATCTTGAGAACGATACTCTTTATGTGGCCCTCCAAGAGTTGATTGAGACCCTTGATGAATTCTTGGATTTGTTGGTAGCTGTTCACAACAGCGATGCCGATGGGGATACTTCTAATTTAATGAACCGCCTAGAGTTGATGAAGTTTCTACGAGACATGCACAAAGAAGATATCTTTATTCGATACGTGCATCAGCTGGCCACATTACAACACGGCATGGGCAACCACACTGAAGCTGGCTTGGCGTTGCGGCTTCATGCTGACCTGTATCGCTGGAACCCTGCTTCGATTGTTCCTGCGCTGTCCGAACCCGAGTTTCCTGAACAGTCGCAATTCGAACGGAAAGAGCGCATTTTCTTCGACATGATTAAACACTTCGAGGATGGTGAAGCGTGGAGCAGTGCCCTTGCAGCCTACAGTGAGCTTCGGACGGAGTACGAGACGAACATATTTGATTTCGCGAAGCTAGCAAGAACAGAGAGAGCGATTGCCACGATATACGAAACACTAGCCAAGCGTGACAAGATTATACCGAAATACTTCAAGGTTGTATTCAAAGGACTTGGCTTCCCCATTAACTTGCGAGACAAAGCTTATGTGTACGAGGGCTCGCCTGGGGAGCGAGCCACTGCATTTACAGATCGCATGCAAGAACAATATCAGGCTGCACAGATTCTTACAAACGGCGACGTGGATAGCGAGACTGAGGGCCAATACCTCATAGTCTCCGCAGTATCGCCGCATCGGGATCTACGACATCACGTCTTCCAGCGCACCCGTGTGGCACATCCAGTCCGTGACTTCCTGCTTTCGAGCAACCCTCGGATGTTCTCAGTATCCTCCAAACGAAATACAAGCGGCCCAGTCACAGAACACTGTGCCGAGAAGATTGTATACACCACCAATGAGGCGTTTCCCTCAATCTTGCGGCGCAGTGAGATCAAAGAGGCTGGTCACATTAAGCTGAATGCCAAGGAGACGGGGTTGGAACGGATTGTGCGGAAAACTCAGGAAATGACGGCAGTTGAGCGGCAGCTAACAGAAAACGAAGGCAATAATGATCTTGCACAGCTGATGGTTGGTGCAATCAGTGTCTCCGTTCTACCAGAATCGGAAACCAGTGTGGCATGTTACCGAAAATTATTGCCTGTTGTTGACCTGGAAGACATAGACGAAGTGGAACCCGAGCTGAGCAAGCAAGAGAGCGCTATTAAATATGCTCTAGTCGACCACGCGATCATGATCAAGCGTTGCCTTAGCAGTTTCTCAGGCAGTTCGAATCCGATTCTGGCCAAGGCTTACCAGGATTTGTATCCACGTAAGTAGACACGAGCACTGCCTTCAATCAAGTCCTTGCCTAACTCGAATCCCAGATTTCGTCTCAACATTTGCACCAGAAATCGCCATTTTTGCACCAACACAGCCACAGAGGGATGCTGTCTCGGCGACCTCGTCAACTTGGCAGCGATCGTCGCCAACAAGAGAAAGCGTTCAATTGAGAGGAAACATACGTACCTCGCTGACGAACGGGACTGCTATCGTGGAAGAAGCGTCTGCCATACAGCCGGCAGCCATGCGTCAACGTGGGGCTCGGCTCAGTTTCCTGGGTGGTAAAACGAGAGGCTCTCGACAGTCTAACGGGGAAGCTACAGTCTTGACGCAAAGCACTGGGGAGAGCAGTGAAGCCAACAGCCAATACAGCAAAAGCAGAGAAAACATAAGTCGAGTGTTGCATACGCAGCCAGCTGATACTAATAATTCGCTTCCCAAGCATCATCAAAGCAATAGCAGCGTCATGGGCTCCGCATCCATGGCGGATCGTTCACGTAAAAGCAGAGAGTTAGTGGATATTGTTGAGGGGGATTTCGGTCGATCTATGGAAAGCGGCGTTCTGAGGATGGGATCTGTGAGAAAACGATTGAGCATATTGAAACTGGCAAAAAAACCAAGCCGATCTAACGGGATCGTGGGCCTGAATGAAGGGCAATAATCACAACAGAGAGAAAAACGACGGGCTCGAGCGCAAGACGACACATTGTATTTGCATGTGGTCGCCAAGCCATGAGAGCCTGATGCTCTAGGATAGCAAGAAGTTTTGACTTGGGCACATTGCAGGTCGGCGCCCTGGATATACCCGTGGAGGAAAGTAGCAAAGGAGTTACACAGGCTTATAACCACATACGGATAGGTGGCGGTATGATGCCGCTGCCTACATCATTTGGCTCGAGGACAAGTGTTCGGCTCGCAGCATTACCGGTAAGGGCAATGGTCTTGTTCGTATGAGCTGGAGCTGCTCGCCTCACAATGAGAAGGGAGCACGGTGGTGTTCAACCACAAAGTTCATGTGTAATTGTTTCGTGTTAGTATGCACAGCAATGGACCGTTCGTACATATGTCTACATAATGTATAAATCTCATAAGACACATCCGGCGTGCTTATCGAAATGGTTGGTGACATGCGTGCCGTTTAACGAAAACGCTTCTTGGCAATCAAGATCCGCCCAGGTCGGCAATGGATCATTCCTGGTTCGGGGTCACAACAGCAATATGAAAGCAGCAGAACCGGGTAAAGTGTTATCAGGATGAGTGTTTGGATTCGCAGGGATATGGCGACGATCCGGCCAGGTCGCCGCATACGAGCCGGTCAACATCGGAAGAGATAGGTTGGCATACCCATATGTATGCATGCTGCTGTCTTACCATGCTGTCTGTCGTTAGATGCAAAAGAAAGGCCACAATATGGTGATGAGAAGAGAGTGGATGTAACTTGTCATACCGTTTTCAAAACGCGTATTTATATGGTGCATTCTAAATATGGGGGCGCTCGATTGCCAAGCTACCCGGGTGTGCACGTATGTGTCTTTCTCTATGCAGTAAATAAGTGATTATATGAAGGTCATGTATGTGTATGCTGCATCCGACGCCGGCACTTGTGGCGCGGAGAAGGAATTGGAGGAGTTGAATGAATGTCCGCGGGGAGGATGTAAGGTAAAATCGTCGATGGTGTGATTTAAGACTCCGGTAGTGAGATCAAAAAGAGGCCTCTGGCGCTTGGATATACTCCGTGCAACGTGAACATCCATCATGATGCTGACACATACTTTCCCTAGGGCTGAGATCTCCCCTTGCTTTATCTACAATTACTTAATGAGGTACGACCGTGATGACGACTGGGCTGACTCGGACCATTGGCCAATGACAGCGCTGCCTACGCCTAGGATGCCCAAATACCTGGTAATAACGAATCTAAGGAAGTAAATAGGCAACCTTGGGCACTTACTATACTTCCAATCCGCCTTGGTCAAGAGCTGAACAGCAAAAATGTACTCATTTAGCTCTTTCCAATTCTACTAATCCTGGATAGTCGGACAATTAGCCTTCTCTAGTTGGAGATAGACTGATAAGCTACATACTTATCCGGGTTAGGGCGGGCCGTCCTGCTGTAGATCTATCTATTCCTCTTCGCCGCTTCTTGGCCATGGTCTAAGCAGAGCGGCGCATAAAGAGCGGGATATTGGACACTGGTGAGAAATAGGGGGCACCCCGGGAGGATCCCCGTTCCCCTTCCTTTACATACAAGTAGGTAGGACTACCTCAAGTCTTCAGCGCCCGCCAGCTAGGTACGTAGTAGGTTAGCCCGGCATAGTAGTTACTTTGTTCTGAAACCCAACATTCTGCGTAGTGCTTTGTGACCTGAATGAGCCGTCGATACACTTTAGATACTTGATGTACGAGTAGTAACAGACCGTTCTCGCAGCCAATCGTAAACGGGAAATTGGCCATGGGCCCAATACGGGTTAATGAGGTCTCCAGATACCTAGGCAGGTTAGCGTCGTTGATAGGTAGTACATAGTAGAACAAGTCCAGCGCGCTAGGTCCGGCCTACAGGCTTATCATAGCGCTGCCTACTATGTTGAGACTGGGGCCAAGAGGTAGGTACCTGGTGGGCGGCGCGCACGAGCTGAGCTCATCCGTTTGATAGGCGTATTTCTGGGCGTATCGTGCAGTAGTGCCATCACATGTTGCCAAATGCTCACGTCCCGCCGTTTCGTACTACACCGTCGAACCTCGTATCACGAGCGAGCCACTCTATGCTGCTGGAGAGCGCATTGCACTCAGCAGCGCATCTGGCTTTTTTTTTTTCGTCCGATGCAGTTCGATAGGGGACACGACGGAATCGGCCAGTGATCAGCGAATGGGTGGTCCTGGATAGCTGATCTACCGGCTTGGCAGGATTCGGGGTTCAGAGACAACGAGGTACTACGAGTAGGATCGTCATGGGCACCAGCCGATTCAATTCATCACAGACAGGCCCGCCGGGGGGGGAGAAGCGGACACCGGGTTCGTACCGGTGCTACTCGTGCTTATACGCACTGACAAGGGGAAGCGGAGAGGCTGACTACGAGTCTACGACCTACCACCACAAGTTAAGTACCTAACATACCTACTTACTTGGTAGGAGGTATGTATGTACATCGAAGTAGTACCTGGTAGGTAGCCTACCTACTAGATAGACTATACCTTAGCATGGCCACCAAAGCCAAGAGGTCGGCGTGGGTGGTGGGTCGCCCAGCGGTGGTCTACTGTGCCGAAATACGGGGGCCTGGGTCCAACTGAAATCTTTTTGCGCTGTTGAAATTAACGATTGCTCCTGCCCGGCTCTTTTATCCCCTAACCCTCTGTAACTCTGCCCTCGAGCGAACCTGCAACATGACATCCTAGACACGCTCCGCTCGCGCCATCAACACCACCGCTTTTCTTTCTTCTCTTGCGGCTTGCCCGCGGCCGTTTTCTTTCCTTCCCCCGATCGTTGGACCACAGCGGCACACAGCTCCGCCTCGTCACTCCATTCTCGTCCCCTGCCCTCGTCTCCCTCCCCGTCTCCCTCCCCGTCTCCTTGTCCGCTCCGTCAAGTCGACACCACACCACACGACCGGACCGACCGCCCCCGGCCAACACGCAGTGGCTGCTCGCCTCGGCGCCCCCGACACTCCTCCAGGCCACGCCGACCAATATGCCCACGGGGGTCCCGCGCATTGTGAGGTGATAGCAGCCAAGCTGTGAAATAATGCGAGCCATTCCGAAGCGGCTATTGCCCGTCTTCGGCCGCTGGGGCTCCGTGCTCTTTGCGGCCTTCGTGGTCTATTATCTTGTTCGGGCCCCGATATCCCACGCACTGTCGCGGCCGCATGGCGCTGGCACCGGCGCCGGCGCAGACAGTCGACAGAATGCCCAGGGTGTGCCCATTGGCCCTCCCGCCGGTGCCCAGAACGGCCAGGCGCCCTTAGGCGACGCTGCGCGATATGTTAAACACTACAAGCCCGCCGCTTCTCGATATCCGCCCCTGGACGACCATTTTCCCTGGCTCACGAAATCGGGCAAGGCGCCGCCAGTTCCCGAACACCACCTCCCGCCGAGTCCGCACGTCGAGGAGGCCACGCCGCTCCTGGTGGGCTTCACTCGTGACTGGCCGCTGCTGCTCCAATGCGTAAGCAGTTATATCGCCGCCGGCTGGCCACCCTCGGACATTTACGTGATGGAGAATACGGGCACCTTTGGCGCGAATCAGCGCAACGAGCTTTCGCTCCAGAACCCCTTCTTTCTCAACCACACAGCCCTGCACCAACTAGGCGTCAACGTCATTATTACGCCCACTCTACTCAGCTTTGCACAGCTACATAACTTCTACCTGCATACAGCCCTGATGCGCCAATGGCGCTACTTCTTCTGGACACATCAGGACGCTATTGTCTTCAGTGATCAGGATGTCCGGAAGAAGGACCGTGATCACGACTGGGATCACGATCCATTTGCCACCCTATACGAGCGTTCCATTGGCTTGATGCGCTACCTCAATGGTCCTGAGATGCCACCATGGGCCACGCATTTCTTTGCCTATGATCTTTTCACACTCGTCAACCGGGATGCATATCTTGATGTGGGCGCCTGGGATACCCACATACCCTTCCATGCGACCGACTGCGATATGTACTTGCGGCTCCATTGGGCCGGATACTGGCAGCCGCAAAGCGAAGCGGGCTTAGTCTTTGATGTCGGTGTTCCGCTTAAAGATATTGGCGCCCTATTCCGAATTCCGGGGTCGCACGCCGGGTTTGCTGGAGACCCCGTATTCGGGCCAGCGGATAAGGCACAGCCCCACCGTGAGGCCGAACTTAAACGCGAGCAGGACATGTACGCCTGGGTCGAAAAAGAGGGCGAAGCATTTCAACATCTAGTCGAGGTTGCAGAACGTATGCAGAATCTGAAGTGGTCGGGCAAGGGCGTCTCACGGAACACCTGGCAGGGTCGCCAGATGGGCGGTCAAGGCGAGCCGTACTACCGTGATGCAGAGGGCTTCAGTTCGGGCATCGAAGCGATGACGGATGCCGGCCGGCGGGTGTTTGCCGACAAATGGGGACACCGCGGTTGTGATCTCCTAGAGCTAGGAATCGAAGGCAAGGACGTATGGAGACTGGACCATGACTGGGACATTAGCAAATCGTCTGGCAGTGAGGGTGGCAACTGGGACAAGGACTGGAGTAAGAATCCCTCGCAGCAGCTTGCCAGACTGGGTATCGCATAAGGGTTGGTGACAGTCCTGGCACCTGTTGCCCTTCGCAAGACACTACCATTATAAAACAAGGACACTGATTTTTTTTGGCTCTCGTAGTGATGGGAGACGAGTAAAAGGACGGCGGAAGGCTGGCTGGGGAAACGAACCCATAAAGTTTCTGGACGTGCCAATGGCGGTGTCGAGGAATTAGACGACAGGTGGTTTCGGCCGCCCACGAACGACATGAACGATGAACGAGTGATCGTCTGTCCACCATTATACCGGTGCTCTTATAAACAACGATTATTGGAAGGCCATTCTGTAAAGAGATGGTGGATAAGACATGACGGTTCCCGAATCCCTGGCTTGACGAGACGAAGAAAGCATAACAATGGCCCCGCCCCTGTATTGGCTTTATACCCTAGTGACTGGAACATATATGATGGGCCTCAATTTGGGGGGGAGGAGTTAAAGATGCAGTCCGGCGTTTGTTGGCGGTCTTTTCTGTCTTTCTGCCTTGTTGAGTTTTTCGGGGTAGAACAATTGAGGATCAACAGACAGAAGGAGGATATTTCACTTGTATATATTGTAAAATTACGGATACATGCTGCATTGTATAGATACTTCATTTTTTTCGGGATGGTGGCTTAATCTATGCATTTTGGAGAAAAGGACCCCTTAATTTCTAAGCAATGAATATAACTTTAGATATAGTAACTTGTTGGTGGCCTGAACATCTTCGCGAGGTGAGATGCCATGCTGGTTTGCAGAGAGTTGGCAATATCAAAAATCGCAAAGGATGATGTTTACTTAATGTTGATGATCCACGACGCCCGAGAGGAGTGTCTAAATATCGCATAAGGTCAATGCTAGCGATGAATCGAAAACCGGGACGATCTGTGAATTCGATAGAAACAAGTCAGCAAACGTTCCTAACGTAGGCTTGCCTCCCCTGCCTCCCCCCAGTCTTCTCTCTTTCAGGGACATTGCCCTGCCTCGGAGAAGCCAATAGACATGTTATCTTGGGCCCCGGGCCTTTTCGCTGATCTGAAGATCTGCGCAGCATCTCGCGCCGGGTCAGGATAGATGCACGGGGTCCCCCCACGCCCTCTGAACGGTAGTCGGCGTGGGATCTGGGACTCCAGGGACGCGCCGGCAGCTTTTCGTTAGGTCAGTCATTTCGATGAGATGTCGCAGTTATAGAGGTGGGTAAAGAATAAGCATCCTCGCCCCTGAGAGCCGGCAATCCTCTCGACAAACCAGGTTATGCTGAGCGAAAGTATCGTTACATATATTATAAAGGTAAGGCAGACTCTCGGTGTTCGTACAATTCTAGTTGCATGCGTGCTGCCATCCTAGGATGCAGGCCTTTTCGCTCATGGCAGGGTTCACGACGCTCATACCCCGATCTTAGGTAACATTGATGATATCTTAAGATTTTTATAGGCGTATCCCTCTCTTAATCGACTTTAATTAGACCAATCCTCCTAGTCTTTCTTGCTGAAGATATTACAATGCTTCGAGCTTGCTCAAACAATCAAACCAGCCCATACAAGCGCTTTCTTCAGGGGAATCTCGTATATAACGATTAATATTTGTGGAATATAATGACTTGTGTAGCATCGTCGGCGTCAGGGTACCAAGTCGTCTCTATAGGAGAATCCTACGATGACCGAGCCTCTACAGTCTTGTTCATGACGAAGCCAAATTTTATAATAATTGTTTTTCTCTCGGCAGTGTATCGCTACTATATTCGAATTGAGCTTTACGCTCCCAGATATTCACCCTAAGAAAGCTTATAGGGGGGTGCCCAAAATAGTAGGGACATATGTAAACCAGCAGGTTACTATATTAGCCTTGTCAAGATCTCCGTGGAGTTATCGTCCAATAATGGGAATGTCCTGGTCTATTAGATCCCGACTGCACAAGAACAATCGAACTCCCAGGGCTCGTTCTTCGACACTAGTAAAGTGCTCCTGTTAACTCACGGGGCACTATAAAATATCTGGTGATTCCCGCTAAGCAAGGATTCTGAGGCTCTTTGGTTTGCTCTCAATACTAGCTACTGCCTTCGTACCTCTAATTCACAGTCCTGGGCTGGTTATATGCACGTCGGTACTGATAACTTGGGTAGGAATTTCAGGTGACGGGTTCCAACAGCCTTATCTCTTGCTAATCACTATCTGATATCTAATCGAATTTTGACTTTCAGACGGCATCAGGACGCGTAACTGTCTGTTATCGCCACGTTATACGGTCTGACCCCCGCCCGCGAGCCATAGCTCGATGATGTCTTCAACACTTGAAGAGACCCCTGACGGGGTCGGCGCCCGCCACAAGGACTGGTCCTATGAAGGACTCACCTTCCAAAGATAATAATAATGCCATCATCCGGGTGGTCTCAGAACATGTGGATCTTCCGGACCAGCTCGGGTCAGATCTTATGCGGAAGATTCGCCGTAAGTTCCTTGGCCCCCGGAGACCCAGAGAAGGGGACTGACTGGCAGCAGACCAATATGCCTCGCTGTATAGGAAGATCTTCGGGGCAATTTTCACCGCCAATCTTGCGGTCTTTGTCGCTTTACTCATCAAAGATCGAGGCAACCCAATTCCTAGCGGCGTGGGCAGCGCCGCCTCTGCCAACCTTTTGGTGAGCATCTTATTCCGACAGGAGGAGTTCGTCAACTCAGTGTACGAGGTCTTCGCGCTCGCCCCGCACTCCTGGCCGCTCTCCGTTCGGAAGAGGCTGGCCAAGGTTTTCCACTACGGGGGCTGCCACAGCGGTGCTGGTATAGCTGCCGTTGTCTGGTATTTGCTGTACACAATTCTCGCGACCAAGGGGTATTTCGAAGACCGACAGGCCGACAGCTTGGTCAACCTCATCACCAGCTACGTCATTATTGCGATGTTCATCCTTATCTCAGCGGTTGCCCATCCGAAGGTGCGGAGGAAGTACCACAACAAGTTTGAGACCATCCACAGATTCGCGGCGTGGGCTGCACTGCTGGCTTTCTGGACTCATAACTTCGCCTCGGCCCACGTGACGGCCAGACAGCAAAAAGCAACCATCGGCTATGTCCTCGTCCGCTCGCCCAACTTCTGGTTCATCATCCTCTCGACATCGTGCACGATCGCCTCCTGGTCTCGCCTCCGCCGCCACACTGTCTACCCCGAGAAGCTGAGCAATAATGCCACCCGCCTCCACTTCAAGTACCGGGCGATGAGGCCCTTCTACGGGGTGAAGATCAGCGATAGGCCCCTGACGGAGTGGCACGCCTTCGCCACGATCCCCGACGTGGACCCCGAATCGGGCGCGGTCGAGGGGTTCAGCGTCGTTGTCGGGAACGCCGGGGACTGGACCCGGGAGCAAGTCATGAAGGAGGAGGAGCGCAAGCTGTGGGTGCGCGGGGCACCGCTGCATGGGCTCCTCTACACCTCCAAGCTCTTCCGCCGGATCGTGCTCGTAGCCACGGGCTCGGGCATCGGGCCATGCCTCTCGCTCCTCTTCGCCGACATTACGCCCCGCCGCGTGCTTTGGAGCGCCCGCGACCCTGAGGCGACGTACGGGCGGGGCGTCGTCGAGGCGGTGCGCCGGGGCGACCCCGCCGCCGTGATCTGGGACACCAAGGAGAAGGGGTACCCCGACATCGTGAGCGAGACGTATCAGCTCGTACACGAGTCGGGTGCCGAGGCGGTGTTCATCATCTCCAACCCCAAGGTCACCCAGAAGGTCGTCTTCGGAATGCAGATGAGAGGCATTCCTGCCTACGGCGCGATATTTGACTCTTGATAGACCGGAGCGAACAAGGACGTTTAAAGAGGCGGGCAGACTCGAGAGCGCATGCAATACATACCCCCTTGAGTCACGCCTCTGTTGGCGGGCATCAATGATGGGTGATGAGCAATAGCGAGTGTCAACTTATTGTCGGCGATATTCCTGTTGCTTGTAGGACTGGAATTGAGAGTCTATGAAGTATCAATAGCGAGTCGACGTATCTTGGGTCTTGCGCTGGATCGGTGTTTATACCCCCCCAGGATTGATGGCGGACGAAGAATTCGGCCTGATATCCTAGAGCAGCCGAGTGTTTAAATATTGAGTGTCCCCATCAGAATCTACTCACACACGATGGGGGAAAAAAAAGCTTCTCATAAAACACTCCCATTAACCGTTTCAATGCCCAGTGTTGTGTTGTATACGTACCTAGACTCGGATGTCTCTCCAAGTGTACCTCGTATGAGTTACTTGCTACCTAAGTACCTACCTGTATAGGCTGTCCAGATAGTGAGTGGGGCCTTTCCGGGGCGGTCAGGGGTGTGGAAGTAAACAAACCACCGCCTTTCCCGTACCTGTTAATACCTTCACTGCCGGCATTCCTTCTCCCTAATCTATTTACGAGAGCATATCTCATCCGGTATCTTGTATTACTGTAGTCAAGTCCTCGAAGATGTCTTCGCCGTTCCCAACACCAAAGCCGTACTCGCTCCAGCTCGCTGAACGCATACACTATAGCACAGGCAAGGAGCACCTCGTCCGGATCTGCGTCGGCGGCTTTCTCTTGGAATCCTCGTGGCACGCAGGTGTGGAGCGGCGGATCCTGAAGACACCAGCGCCGGCTGTGAATAAGGCTCTGTTTCGTGCAGCAGCAACGTGGCCCATAATCTACATCGCGACCAGTGCCGCCATTAATTGGGCGGCATGGAGAGTCAACCAAGCTCCGGGCGCTGAGCGGGACAAGAACAAGCGAGACGCGTAAAACGCAAATCCCACGCCGAGATCCCGGCCGGGTAAGGTGGTGGGGGTTAAGCATGGCAAAGATAAACGTAATGCCCCTGCCGCATCGACATCGACATCCCGCGCGAGCTTGTAGGACTAACCCCTTCGGTGATGGCTGTTGTCTGGTTGTCCGCGCCGCCAGCGCTCGTGGCCTCTTATAACGGCGATCCCGTCCATCAGCGGCGCGGTTCGACCCTCTTGCATCTCATTCACGCGCATCATGCAGGTTGCTGCGACGGAGTGCCTGGCAAGCTCTGAGCGGATTCCGAGAGACCCTCGTGACGTTAGCGCGGAGGCACGACGCGGTGCTATCGCCGAATACCTGCACCGGACCTGCACATTGTGCTGATGGTGCGATCAGCCCTATCGATCACGTCAGCCCCAACACACCTGACTGGCTCCACAGAGCTTGATATCGAGCTGGCTCGCCTGCAACGACGAAAGAAACAGGCACTATATCTAAGCACCTGGTGGGAGACTATGTGGTAAACCCTGAGCATTTTCTGACCGGTCCGCCCTCTCACAGAGTATTTAATCTACGACGTCCCTAGAGGTCGGCCACATGACATGCATGATGAACGCGCCCAATCGCTGTGTGGCCCGGGGCGATTCTGTTGGTTGGATCCCTCGAGAAACGCGCCACGCAGGATGTTCAGCAGAACCGAATGGTTGAAATAGGCGACGGCGAGCATCATGACCGCGCCTCTAGTCCTGCAACACGCATACGGCTTCGTTTATCCCCAGGGGAGGACGGTCCCGCCACAACCCATTACTATACCTGCACAGGCTCGGGGACAAGTTCGCCTCGGTCGCATCACGTTGTAATACCACGGCGCAGACCATGTCCGACTTATCCACGTTCTCGCCCTTCCCGCGCCTCCCGATCGAGATCAGACGCCTGATTTGGGCCGAGGCCTTACCCAGGGGACGAATTCAGCTATTTGCGAGGAGCGTGCCGTGGGAGGACTGGCGCCTGTGCCCGCCATTGATCGCGCACGTGTGCCACGAGTCGCGACAAGCCGCGCGAGATCTCGCTATTGTCCGCGGCTTTCCCACCGTCGATGATAAGCACAACGAGACATGGTTCGTCGGGTCCAGGGACATTCTTGAGCTAGCCAGCGGCTACCCGTATCCACTGTCCAACCCGGAGCCCTTCTTCGCCGCGGCCGAAGCCCTCGCCATCAATGCCGGCGACTTCAGGGGCGACATCAGGTCCGTGATCAGGGATCTGATCGCGGGCACGCGGTTCCACTCGGCCAAGGTGGTCTATCTGATCACCGAACAGATCAGCACGACTTACTGGCCACGCTTCCGGCCGGACCTAACGGACCAGGATAAGGGCAAGGGGACTATTCTCGACCTGTGCGACAGCCGTGATCTCAAGAGCATCGCCGAGTACAAGGCCTGGGCGCGCTCCCAGGAGATGTCCCCGGTCTTCCCGCGACGCGAAGACGTCGAGATACCGCTGCGAGCAGCCCTCGATGAAATCATTTTCGAGGAGCTGAGCGTATATCAACGTCTCATGGCATCGGAACCGCGGGCTACGACTACAGAACGGCCGGTCCAGGGCACATCGCAACCAGCCTACATCCCTAGTCGCGACGATCCCTGGATACAACGGGAGTGGAAGCGTCTCCCGGACTTCCGCCCTGCGATTCTCGTCTTGGGTTGGACACGATGAGGACGCTTCAACGATGCTACAGCCCAGCATGTATGCTTAATGGAGGATTGGTTAGATCGGGTCGCACGACAACACACGTCCGGGGCTGTCGTAGGTTTATATTGGCCTGCTGCTTCCGGGAAAAGATTCTCTCAGAACCTGTTTATTGTTCGTCTCGTCTCCCCACCCCAGCGCAGGATCGGTCGGGATCAGGGTTGAGTGACATAGAGTGTCGGCTACGTTTTTAGGCTTCGAGCCTTGTGTAGACAGCCCTCCTGCAGGCTGGCACCAGCTTAGCTCTAAGTAACTAGGTAAAGAGCAGTCTATAGATTTGCCCCGGTAGACATTGATATGCAAGGTCAGACAGACGGAAAGAATTAAAATATTGCCCCTCCTGATATCCGTACGATGGCCCTTAAGGAACTGGTGGATTGACACAAGTGCCATGGGTACTACTCAAGTGTGCACTGCTAAAGTTGAAGTACAAGTGCTATAGCGTAACTTAGGTACTTACTCAACTACCTAGGTAGAGGTATCTACGTTGACCTTATAGTAGGTACTAGATAAGCATTCTTCAGAAAATGCAGGTGGCCACCTGGGTAGCTGAAGTACCTCTTGTATGCTAGTCTGGAGCTCTGCAGTTCCTTCTTGGGTACTTCTGGGAGTGTCGTGGCGGGGCTGTCTAGGTACCTTACTTAGGACTAGGCGCGGCAGGTACATGTGAGTGGCGGGCCGAGGCTCTGGGGGGCTCTCGGGCTCCCACGCCTTCCTCCACCACATCGCCTTCAAGGTGGTCTTCCGGGAGTCACAGAAAGATAATTCCTTTTTTATTTCTATTTTTTATTTAGTACTATTTTATCAAAAGTTCAGAATATTGCTGGGCCTCGGCTGTCCCCTTCAACCACAACATGGCAACTCCCCAGCGTTTCGTCGGCTATCCCCGCGCACGTGAAGGCCCACGGACGGTCTCATCCTACGCCCAAGAATCGAACCCGGTGCTGAGGGGATGGCCATTGCTGCTTGCCGCAAGCGCGTAAGTCCTCAGGCGAGCTATGTTCCCTCCGCTAATGCCGTGCTCTGTCGGGGCGGCAAGGACCTGGATAGAGGGCGAGCGCTCACTGTTGTCTGCAGCATCACTCGGTTGCCATTCTTGGCAAAAGCGACGTGGGCCAATGCCAACTTCGGCAGGGTCAAAGACATCCCGGGCTTAGAACAGTACGACTATTGCTTCAACGTAAGATGTCCGGATTGCAGGACAACGGGCCAATGGCTAACGAGATGCTCAGCCCGTCGTAACTCCGATAGCTGCGGACGGTGGTGAAGTTCGCAGGCCCGAGGTCACACCGGACCTCTTCCCGCGACAGGCGAATGACCTTGCTGGTCGCTTCTACTCTGCTGCTGATTTTCACGAGCTCTACAAGTCTGGGAGTCTGACCCCGCTCCAAGTCGCAAAAGCTTTGATACCCCTGATCTCTCGCGAACAGGGCGGGAAATATGCGTCAGCATGGTCAGAAACCCGGGTGGAGTCAGTGCTCGCCGCGGCGAAGGCTTCCACCGACCGGTACCGTCAAGGCAAGCCGCTTGGACTTCTTGATGGCGTGCCCATCGGCGTGAAAGAGGATACAGACGTTGAGGGATATACCTCCTTTTATGGGCAGTGTCCCGAGCCCTCTGATCCCGCCTTTTCCCCCGCAGCAAAATCACTCTGGCCTGTAGCCCAGATGGAGGCCGCCGGCGCCGTTGTCGTGGGCACGCTCGTAATGCATGAGCTTGGGAGTGACGTGACTGGCTGTAACCCCCGCCGTGGCTCGCCTAAGAACTGGAACAATACTTCGTATTATACGGGAGGCTCTTCATCCGGCGCGGGGTCCGCCTTATCCGCCGGCTTGATACCGATTGCCATCGGCACCGACGCCGGAGGAAGCATACGGATCCCCTCGAGCTTCTGCGGCATGTACGGGCTAAAACCTACTCTACACCGCACCCATACCATGCGATCTTCAGTCTGTGTTACGGGCCCCCTCGCCGCTACGGCTGCCGACCTTACAATAGCGTATAGGTCGATGACCGCTCCGAACCCCGACGATGCTGTTCAGAATGCCTTTGCGCCGTCTATTCAGCCACCCCTCACAGCCAAGAAAACCATTGGTATATGCCGGGAGTGGGTTGACTGTGCATCGCCCGTGGTTCGTGAGAGTGCCGCCCAAGCCATCGCCTACTTCACGCAGAAGCTCGACTACGAGGTCGTTGATATCCATATCCCCTACCTTCGCGAGGGCCAATGGGCCCATGGTGCTTGGACGCTTAGTGAAGCTGTAGATCACGTCACGTCTCGGCTAAAGGAGCGCTCGTTTTCCTCCGTCAACCACTGCAATCAACTCCTCTTGTCGATTGGTGGCTGTACGAGCGCGGCCGACATGATCAAATACTCGCAGATGAGGGCAATGTTGATGGAACACCTCGCTTTCCTCTTCAAGAAGCATCCCGGCCTGCTCATCGTCACGCCGACGACGCCTGAGGCTGGCTGGAAGGTCAACCCCGGAGATGAGGCCTATGGGTTTAGCGATGGAAACCTGACGATCCGTATGATGACGTATATATGGCTAGCCAACGCTACCGGGTGCCCAGCGGTGAGTGTACCCGTAGGTTACGCCGAGCCGGAGCAAGGAGAGGGCAAACTCCCCATTGGCCTCATGGCTATGGGTGAGTGGGGAGCCGAGGAACAGCTGCTCGCTTGGGCGGCGGAAGCCGAGGGGTATTTGAATGGCGCGCTGGAAGGCGGCAGAGTGAAGCCCAGGGAATGGGCGGATGTTGTTCGGCTAGCTGGTGATGTTGATACTGAGTCAAGCTAAGTGTCAACCACTCTAATCGCCGCTGCTATCCAAGCATGTTGTAGGCAACATCCAAATTATTGATACCTCTTCTAGACTACATACATTATACATACGTACTCGAAGTGTACGAATCGAGAATGTGGGTTTTACGACGCCGGTTTACCTGTTGCAGTCTAGATGCGTCCATACGTATTATTCGCAACATGCCGAGTCTGGGGACGGGGAACGGCCCTGGCCGTGATACCCTCGCCAGCGGCAGTAGCAACGCATCGCATTGCATCACATTCCATTGCGACCCATCAAATACTGTCGAACAACTGACGCTTTCGGCTTGTTACCGTAAGAAATTGGCTATAGTAGGAAGGTGTCCGATGGTTCATCTTATCCGCAACACACTGACACAGGAGACTCAGACTTCGCTTAGTCGCGTCTTGATAACGCTTTCTTGGCACGCGCCGTGTGGAGTGACAAATCCGCATCACGCTACGTATGAGCCTTCGGCTGTTGCAACGCCATCTCTTCGAACCGCTCATCATCGATTGTACGGTAATTGCCAAGCCAGTGATCATCATAGCTACCCACCCCCGATGTCTCATCTCATACCCCGTAGATGACCTCGGCCCTCGGAAATCATCTTCGCTTATTTGCTGGATAGCGTGTTATTACATGGCTGCCCCTACTAAGTAGACTTGTCTATATCCAGTTGAGCTCCGCCAAACCACGGCGACCCTGAGGGATAGTAAGCACCATGAATAAGCTTCAGTGGTATTTGATCAGAAAGTGCTGCGGCCAAGAAGTTGAGTTTTCCATCAGTATCGCTAGCCTCCGGTGTTGTCACATACCTTCATTCAGTACTACGCGTTTACCGGGCATCACGTCTAACTGCACTATGTGACTTAGCACTTGAAGTCACACTTCCATCCAGCCTGGAACCACACAAATCTAGCTAATAGACCTAGGTGCCAAGCTCTTCTGCGTAAAATAGTAAATCATAGCGATAGGTTCATGTTTGGAAATCGCGGGGATTGAGGTTGTGTCGTGTTTGGGGCCATGTCAGGGCCTTGCGCCCAGTTTCCCATGCACCCACCACGACAGCAGTTTGAACCCCCACGGCGTCTGCAAGGAAGATCTGGGCTGCATCGTGCAGCCGCTCATGGTAACATTGTCAAAGCATATAGGGCTTTGTCCGATGTAGACCTCGATGTTTCTCGTTCCCGGCTTTTGCCCCGTTCCCGATCGATAAAATGTCCCGCAGCAGGGACCCGGTGCTCATCCTCAGGATATGTCGGTCCAGATCAGAGGTCTAATGTAAATAAACCTGCCTCATGTATCCGGTTAATACCTGCCACTCGTTATGGTGGCCCAACTGCCCGATGGTGCGTTGGCAGCCGCTGTTGGGGTCCAGATCTACTCCCACCTATGTCTCTTTTGCAGTTCGTTGATGATTCTGCTAGTCTGGAAGCACCGTGAAAGAGACAGTTGTGAGGACTTCCATCCTAAAGACAGCCTTCAGCCAAGTTCGAGGCTAACGATAATTATCTAGACATCGCTTTGTTTTCGTACTCGACATTTCTGAGTATCGTTGCCAGTATCGCGCAACAATTGCACACGATTATACTCTGGAACGATATCAAAACGGAACAGTTCTACTACGTGAAGGGCAACTTGGGTCACCCTGAGATTGCTATCGCCGGGCCCTCCCATGGTCCTGATCTCGTTCTCTTTTATATTCGTTCGTTGCCCTGCCCTTCTATCGGTGAAGGAAGAGGAGAGTAGCTGATAGCCGTTCCCGTAGAATACTACTTCTATAACGTCGAAGGCCTCTTAACACTTTTCTGGCAAGTGCGATGCCAGTGTGCGATACGCACAACAGATTGACTAACTGAAGGAATAGGGCGATTGCTCTCTCATTCTCCATCTTCAACCCGTCAGAGTTTTGCCAGTATCGGCGCAGCAGGCAAAAACGTGGCCTCCTAGCGAAAGGAGGGGCTTTTCTCCTGCCCGGATTGATTATAGGCCTTCTGCAAGTCCCAGCCGTCAAGGAATCGACCGCAGCATTCCTGGCTCTTGGTGACGCTATACGTCAGTACCTTTGCTAAACCTTTTTCTGTCTTCCCTACCTCTCTCAACTGATAACTGATAACCTAATCTCATTCAGTGGCCACGAGTTTGACTCTAGGGAGCGTTCTCGTCGTGGCTATACTAGCTAAGTATATCCAAGCACGCAGAAAGCTCCATCGCTGGACTATCCGCTACCCTCTGTGCCGGGGCTCGAACGAGAATACACGGCAAGAAGATGAACAAGGCGCGGACTCGGAGAATAGTATCTATGACGGCTGGCTGATCGTGCGATTCGCCATCGCTCTATTTTTCATCGAGACCTTCCAGGTCTTGACCATCCTGTCAGAGATCGCGCAGATAAACAAGAACAAGAAAGAATCGCTGCCGGCGGAGCCTGACTTATCGGCTTCTCGTGCGCAGGTTGATTTCGTCGAGTTCATACCCGGTGTTTCGGCGGGGCTCCTAGTAAGTTACTATGTCATCTGTCAATCAAATCTTTCCGATCACGCTATTGCGGAAAGAAGGCTATGTGAATGTCAACTAACTTGTTCTCTGAGGTATTTCTGGTGTTCGGGACGACGCGTAATTGCAGACGCACCCTCTATATGTTATGTATTCCTCTTAGGTTCCGTCCAAGCACTTCATCGGCAAGCATTCCTACTTCGACACCGCCGCTGAGATCCAGCTACCGGGAAGGGGCAGCTTTGGCCCCTCCCTCTATGTTATCGGTTTCTAGAGGAAGGTCTGAGCCGAGTGATCTTCGCCCGGGAAACGAAGCATCACCTCCCTTCAGCTCGTCGTGCGCGGAGGTTGAGCATACTGTTTCTCAACTCTCTAGAGGCGAGCCAGGTGGCTAAATTGGAAACTAAGCGGGTGATAATAAAGAATAAGTAATGATAATTGTTCTTTTAGTAGCTTTGATGCTTATAAACTACGGCTGCAGCGAAATGTGCTGGTGTGTCAATCACCCATGTATTAGTTTATACCCGCTTTGGACTCAAACCCAGAGTAAGGGATGCTTGCTGGTTACTGTTAGTGGGAGTTATAAGTCTAATAGAGTTGTATCCGGAAGGTGAAGTAAAGGAATCCGTTGCGGCCAGTCATGTAACGTTAGTGTTGGAGGCCACCGATGCGTCCTCGTTTCGTGGGGGTTAGGCCACTTAGGCGGTGCTGCCTTATTGAGACTTGTCATATGATACAAGGGCGCTCAAAGATGAAGGAACAAAAATGTAGAGTGTAATACGTTATACGGAATGATCTATCTAGGTGCTATTAAAAAATTCCGATTCGATCTGATGTGGAGATATACCGAATGCGCCGCCCCCGAGCCGCAAGGTTTGACTTAAAGGTTAGTTGGATTGTTGTTTTGGTTACATCATATCAGCCAACAACATAAGGACCATTGGCGTTAAGCAGCCCGAAATCTGTTACAATTCTCCTAAACAAGTAGCTGTAACGGCGAATTCTCCTGCATGACAACATTTTACCTTCACTAATAATGTTATATATGCTGTAGCTCTATTTCGTGACAACTCTGTGCCCTGTGAACGCTCAACGTCGCAATTCTTAATGTGCCTTGGTCGATATCACGTCTAATCTATCACGAATCATGACTTAATTATTAGTAGTAAGTTTAGGTTTCGCTTTTTGACAGGACACATTCAAAGGTTGAAATCGTCTCCGCCGGATTCTAGATAGTTGATCTTCTGCCGACTTCTGATTCTGCTCTATGCTCAGGTTTCACTGATTTTGGCTACAGCGTATCAGAAGCGCGCCAATGGGTGTTGGATCTGAGTTCATTCATCCAGATCATCATAATTGCAAAGCAATGACCCAAGAAGCCCATGTTATATAAAACGGATATGTGCATCAAAGCTTCCTGTCGACAGTATTATCGACGAGCTCACTGCTTCTAACCGATATCTATGAGCCAGCAACTCTGACATGGATTCCAACAGTCTTCTCATAGATAGATGAGGCGGGCAAGAAATCGAGCCAACCCTCTAAACATTTACCCGCACAACCTTACCTTTTAGCCGGATCCCTCTTGTCGGTAACGCCTTGGCCTGCGGTCCTAAGCTAACTTTAACCCACTGCTTAATACGTGACTCTGGAGGGATGTATATAGGTCCCTTGAGCGATCATTGTGTTATGGGATTAAATGTACCCCATATGGGGTAGGTGCCCCAGCGCTAATTCAGTAGAGCACTCGTAGAATGTCTCGGGCCATCTTGAGTGCTTGTTGTGAAAATTCCTAGCCGAGTGTTTCCCCAAGTCAAGAATTCCCATTGGGTTCGCGTCGGGCCTGCGGGCCGCATTTCCTGACGTTGACGCAAAAGGGTGGAACACAGCTGATGTAGCTCGACTGATTAAGCTATGTTCGCACCTAGTCTATAAAAGTCTATCCCCTTTCCAACGTGGTCTCGAATTAGCTAAGAGCCTGCTTATGACGCATATACGTTTGATAATTTAAAATATGAGGCTCAACTATGTAATTTGAACTTAGCAGGTTCGCACAACTTTAAGTGTGAGCGAAGGCAGAACAGATACTTGTAGGTATCTCAAAAAGCGGAGGCTCGACAGGTTAGGGAGCATGTGAATGTCTGGAATCTCGAGGCCGTAAACCGACCCAATAATTATGATTCCATCAAACGATTCCCCACTCCCCCAGCCGCTAGCAACGCGTCTAGACTAATTGGGGTTTTCTCCATGAAAGGATTTCAAGATTGCTCACCTGCGTATCCAAAATCTGGGGAAGCAGCGGAGAAGCCCGTTCTGGGGATTGGATATCTACAATAATTGGTACCGATTAAGACGCAGCTTGTCAGAAAAGCCCAAGCTCTATACCTGGTTCCACGAATGGGAGGAATTATACGTCTACAAAATAAACATCAAGGGAAATGTAAACTTTTTGAATTCGAGGTACATCGCCTTAACTATTGACAGAATTGTTAAAGCCTGCGGGGCTCGTGTTGAGCCTAGGCTGGGGCAAAAAGAAACAATTCTTCCCCCGACAAGAAAGAAGAGGTCTGGATTTTTCTTCATCTATCCTAGTATGAATTGAGTAGCTGTTCTAAGCTCAATAGATCCCATCCCTGGTCTCGGATGGTGGATCAACGGCGCTGCCAACGATGCATGCTACTGAGTTGTGTGCGCTTACCGTACTTTCGATTCCCGACGAGAACAGTGCATTGGTGGATAAACTTGGGGATGGGGGGTTTAAGGAATGACTCCAATTTTCTCCAACCTCGTCCATCCTCCTGGTGTGGGAGCCGCAGGTTATGGACCAGGGTACCTCTGAGGGGCTATAATACGAACATTTCCAACAGGCCTTGTTAACTCTTGCTGTGCAGAGAGTTGGTTCTGGTCGCAGCCGGTTAACACTAATCTCACCATGGCGTTGAACGTTAATATCACGACCGCCCAGAAGGTGGCCGACAGAGACTTGGAGGAGAAGCTGGGACAACGCGCCTTACTCAACGCGAAGCAAGCGACCGATGATGAACATGCGCAGACCCCTTTCCAGGCTGTGCGAGAAAATCGCAAGGCCGTTATGTGGTCGATATTGATCTCAATGTCAATCATTATGGAAGGGTAAGTCTCTCGCCAGATTATACATGGAAACTTATTACTTACTACCTAAAGCTACGATACGATCCTGATTGGCAACTTTTTCGCTTACCCCGAGTTCAAAAAGAAGTTTGGAACTTACTATGGCCCTGAAAAGGGCTACGAAGTCGCTGGGCCCTGGCAAACTGGCCTTAATCAAGCTAGTACAGCCGGCGCCATTGTTGGTAAGTCGTAAGACCCATGGTATCATGCTTTGACTGGGTTGTAAGACTAAACCTGGCATTGAACAGGTGGCTTACTTAACGGTTATATTGCTTCGAGGTTTGGCTATCGTTGGGTCATGATAGGATCAATGGGTGTCCTCAACTTCTTCATATTGGTCGTTTTTCTGGCGAATACTCCTCAAGTATTGCTCGGAGGCCAGATCCTCTGTGGTCTTTGCTGGGGCGTCTTCGCCACTCTAGCGCCATCCTACGCCTCCGAGGTCTGCCCTACCAACCTGCGCGGATATTTGACTACTTACGTCAACCTGTGCTGGGCTATCGGTCAACTCTTAGCCGCAGGAGTCTTAACGGCCTGTCTCGACATCAAGAGTGAATGGGGCTTCCGCATTCCTTTCGCTGTTCAATGGGTACGTGACCCGTACACGGTGAAGATACCAACGGTGCTAACACGAACCTGCGCGATAGATCTGGCCGATCCCCATGATGGTGATTTGCTACTTGGCTCCTGAGAGTCCGTGGTGGCTTGTCCGCGCTGACCGCCTGGATGAAGCCAAGCTTTCAATTGAGAGATTGAGCGGCGGAAAAACAGAGGAGCAGATCAGCAGTCAGGTTGCCATGATGGTGCACACAAATAGGGTAGAAGCTGAGCACACCCAGGGTTCGACTTATCTTGATTGCTTCAAGGGAGTCAATCTGCGCCGTACAGAGATCGTCTGCGTTGTGTTCGCGGGTCAGATCCTTGCCGGCAGCAGCTTTGCGTACACACCTACATACTTCTTCACCTCGGCCGGTCTACCCACAGAGAGCTCTTTCTACCTGAGTCTTGGTGCTAAAGGCTTTGCATTGATCGGAACCTTACTGTGAGTCGCACTCAATCATGGATCTCAGACTAGGCTGTGGGCTAATTTTACTTTACAGATCTTGGGTCTTGATCACTCGGTGGGGTCGGCGAACATTGTATATGGGTGGGATGGGTTTTCTGTCCCTCATCTTGCTCATTGTTGGTATCTTAAGTGTCTCCGCGGGTAGTCGGGGTCTGTGGCCGTCCGGTGGTCTCTGTGTCCTCTGGCTGTTTGTCTACTCATTGACCATTGGACCCCTTGCTGTAAGTACAAGCGCCCGATGTTTGCTTAACGTTATGCTAAGCACCCCTATAGTACAGTATTATCTCCGAGACCTCGTCAATTCGGCTCCGTCCTCTCTCCGTCGTGCTGGCTCGAGTAGCATACCAAGTTATCAACATCATCTCGCAATTCCTGAATACCTACATGATCAGCCCCGTAGAATGGAATTGGAGTGGGAAGAGTGGATTTTTCTGGGGCGGTACTGCATTCCTCGTGTTTTCCTGGTCGTACTTCCGTCTACCAGAAATCAAGGGTCGAACGTACGAGGAGTTAGACATTCTGTTTATCAACAAGGTGTCTGCTCGGAAGTTCGCGAAGACGCACGTCGACGCCTATGATAATGTAAAGGGGGATGATAATCTGGAAGTGGAGGCAAAAGCATCACATTAAATGGAAGATGCTGATGTACGGTGATGCCGAGAAATGCACATGCAACTGGTATCAGTGGGCTTGGGAAGTGGACTGGCGTTGCGATCTTAATCCAACTTGGTTGTCTCCTGACTGAACTCTAATGAAGCCTTCGCCAATCGCTACATTCTTGACTGTGTCCAATCTCATAGTGATATAGAATGAATCTGCATTTGATCGCCTCCGCCGATGGCCTGAGACTTTTCTACTAAGCCGTAGATTACATCGCTCAGGTGTTGGGGTTTCACCTAGTTGTGCAGTATTTGAATTGTAACCTTACTGATCCCTAAGTTTCAGATGCTGCCAAGTTAATATAAGTAAGTTGTTTGATTAGGATAATTCTATAGTCTAAGATCCCTCAGACATCAAGCCAAATGCCGCTCATGCAGCTTTTCCAATCCTGCAAATCCGTGATTATTGTATGTCTATTTATACGAGCAATGGCTGCCGTTCGCCTTGGTACTCGAGCTCTGCTTCCTCGCCTTCGCTGAACCTGGGCCTGTCAGTGAATCTTAGCGACAACAGCGGTATAGATATTCACCTTACCTTGTGTGCCCAACGAAGGAAAGCAGCCAAAACGAGCCAATATACGTAAGACACCACTCCAAAATCCTGGAAGCGTAGAAATGGCCAGAATATATCAATGTTACGAATGAAATGCCAACAACGAATTGACTGAATACCAGAAACAAATTGAAAAGACACCTAAGACACGGAAGTTAGCAGCATCCAGCGATATACCTTCTAAGAGACCCTACCACTTTTGGAGGCCGGCAAATACTACAGTTCCAGTTCCGCGCGCTTGGTCCCACCATACCACTGTTGTTGCAAGGGCGCTGACAAAGAGTCCGCCAAATGTCCCCATGAGGAGATAGTAATGCCTAGCATGGGCATAGTACGTGTCGAAAATACTGAGCATGACTAAGCTCACCGCAGCAGCCAAGCCCGTGATGAGAGCAAGAAGACTGACACACTGCCGCCACCGTGCATCATCGGTGAAGCCGTAGAATTTCGGCGAATAGCGTACATGATGGACGGCGAATACTGTGCCGAAGAAGCAGACGCCAGTCGTAGTGCAGCCGACGATGAAGACGGGTTGGAAGGTCTGGGCAGCGATGTCGCTTACAAACGGCACGTCCGGGTTGACCTGGCCCGGATACCGGGGACGGCCAAGCGATAGCCAGCGGACTAACAGGGTAGTGAGCGTTATGAACCAGCTTGTGCCCGCCAGGAGAGGAAACAGCCAAAGTCGACGATGTGAGAACAAGTCACTAAAGGTGTGGTACCAAAGCCGCGCCATCTCGCCGGCGACGTGATTTCCACTTGCAAAAATTACTGCGCTTGCTGCTTGGCGATCGATACACATCGAACAGCTCTTGACTCCTTATATATAAGACAATAGAGACGGAGGCCTTCGTGCGAATGGTGTTGATCATCACGAGCCAATAAACTGTCACATTACGTCATTGCCTCTGCCTCTGTCTCCCGAATGCCTGATTGGCCTAGTCCGAACGATGCCGTAAACAGAGTCAGCTGAGAGGCTTCTATAGCCCCGATGGGTTGATGATCGTCATCAAGGTTACCGAAACTGGACACATATGTTATCATACCCGTGACAAAAAGAACTTTGTCGCAAACTGTCGTTATGATGATAAATTCTCTTAGCTTCGGCTTCTACTTAGTCCTCATCGGTAGCTTTCATCTGCCGCCACCGTTATCTTGATGTTGCCAACCGAACCCGAGCTATAAGTCTAGTGTTGGTATGCGGGATATCCGCAAGAATCCTTCGAGCTTTTGTGAACGAATCATCCTGGTTTTGCTTGCCAGCATGGTGTGAGCTTCGAGACTAGATTATTTACCTGGCAGAGCCCAGTATGATCGCCGGGAGGGGTACCCTTGAAATTCGGGGTACGTTTACCCCGGATCTCGGGCCATCAACACGGAGGAACTTCGCCCCTGAGGGCACGAACCATCGTATATGAATAGAGCAGGCAAGGAACTGTGAGTTATGGCTGGGTTGAAAGCCATTCTAAGTCAGAGGTTGGAACCGGATACTCGGCCTTTTCCATCATGGGTAATAGTGCATTCTCATGGCCGACCATATTGCTCATAAGCACTGTTTCGGGTGCCATAAACAGGTCTGACTTGGAGTCTGCGTCAATCCACGAGAACCAAACGCTAACGCGCTATAAGGCAAGCCGTGGTCTCGCGATATAACGTAGTCCGTACAACACTTGTTGATAATACCACCACACCTCTTCAGGTGGGCAACGGAAACTTCGCCTACAATGTTGATAATACGGGAATGCAAGTAAGTACACATCAGACACTGAATAGGATTCTGACCTAATCACACGAACAAATAGACATTTCTTCCCTTCAACACCCTCTCCAGTTGGGCATGGCATAACGACTCTCGGCCCGAAGGAGAAGACATTGATGACTACCATGGTGTTACTATGTTGACGCATGGGAGAAATGTGTCCTATGATATCCCGGACCCCGACTTACCAGAAGCAAGCCAATGGCTTATAGGTAATCCGAATCGCATCAATCTCGGCCGCATCGGGCTCAAATACAAAGGCACGACGCTGCTAACTACACATATCACACATCAGATTCAAGAATTGGATGTTTGGAACGGTATCATAACATCGACTTTCCAGGTCGATGGCGAGGCCGTAAAAGTCACCACACAAGGAGATTTCGAGAGCGATTCGGTTGCGTTTCGCATCGAGTCGAAGCTGGTCGCCTCCCGTGCCCTGGAGGTCGAGCTGGACTTTCCCTATCCCCCTATTCATAGCACGAAGTACAAATATGAGGTACTGGTCGGGGTGTATGACTTCCCACTGAACCATAGCACGGCCATTACCAAACGCGAAGGTGTCAACGAAGCACATATACGCCATCAACTACAAGAGACCAGCTACTTCGTTAATCTACGTTGGCCGTCTGGAGCACGTCTCACACTGACTAGAAACGAACCCGCGGACTCAGAAAAAGCCACGGCGCATCGCTACACATTGTCAAAAGCTGACAAGTTTACCAATGGCGCCATTGAGTTCTCGGCGAACTTCGCGCCCGAGAAGCAAAGAGCTGACCTACCGGCAGTGATCCAGCGTCGAAACACCAAAGGTTGGAACAAGTACTGGAACCGGGGCGGGTTCATCGACGTCACGTCGTCCCCTAGCCCACTGGCCAACGAGCTGCAGCGCAGGATTATCTTGTCGCAGTACCACGTACGTGTTAACAGTGCAGCGAGGGGGCAATCGCCTCAAGAAAGTGGTCTCATGAACAACGGCTGGTACGGTAAGACTAGTGCCCACATTGATTTTTGTTCGTAGGATGACGCTGAGGCTGGAGTAGGGAAATTTCATATGGAGCAGGTTGTTTGGCATAATGCTCATTGGTGCACATGGGGCCGAGAAGAACACTTCGACGACATATTCCCAGAGCTCTACGAAACGTTCTTGCCGTCTTCTATTGTGAGGGCGAAGAAAATGGGCTGGGATGGAGCTAGGTACGTGCTTACCCTATCATTGGAAGTGGACGGCCTCTTACCCCTAGGATCTCACTTAGATGGCCAAAGATGACGGACATAAGCACGGGGCGGAGTTCACCAGGAGGCATCAACGCCTTGCTTCTGTGGCAACAGGTAGGTTGTGCGGGCGCATACTGGAATGGTCGAAGCTGCACGAGGGCAGTGGCTAACTCGAGCGAGAAAATATAGCCTCACCCGATGTACCTGGCTGAGCTGAGATACCAGATCTCGCCAACGAAGGAGACACTTCGACGCTGGGACCGTGTGCTAACGGCCACGGCTGATTACATGGCGTCATATGCCTGGTTCAATAAGACTTCGGGACGATATGACCTCGGTCCCCCGTATGTGCGGATGTGAAGGATTTACTCGGATAGACTTCTGACCCGTTTCGTAGTGCATATGGTGTCACGGAGAACACGCGCCCAGAAGACGCCCTGAATCTGGCGTATGAGGTGAGATCGGCTTCACTTCCCGGATAACAGTAATTCAAACGCTTACAGAGGGTATAGGTGGCATATTGGCGCTACGGCCTCGATGTCGCCCGGAAATGGAAGCAGCGTCTCGGCCAGCGTATTCCTCCGAAATGGACAGATGTGGCCGCGAGGCTAGCGCCGCCGCCGCAGGTCGACGGCCTCTATTCCGTTTACGAAGGGCTCAACGGCTCGTGGTGGGAGGATCCCGCGCTGACGGGCGACCCGCGGAGCGTCGTCATGTTGCAGGGTTGGTTGCCCGACACACCGGCTGTTGACCCGGTGGTCGGCCTCCGCACCGCCGCCAAGGTTCGAGAGATCTGGACGGATGACAAGATCTTTGGCTGGGGTCGCCCAGTCCTGGCCCTCAACTCGGCCAAGATCGGGATGCCCGAGCGCGCCGTGGGATACCTCACGGCTTATGATTACTGGGTGTTTGACGATGCTGGCTTTGCTCAACGTGGGGGTAATGGTAAGCATTCGCACGGGGATGCTGGCGAGACAGAGCTCAATACTGACGGATATAGGTGGTACACCGCCTCCTTTTCTGTCAGGAAATGCTGGGTTTCTCTACGCTGGTAAGTAATATCGCTTCCGAACTGTAATAGATTGTGTGCTGACAAGGGGCGTAGTGGCGTACATGGCCGCTGGATGGCAAGGTTCAGAAGGTCACGCACCCGGTTTCCCCCGTGATGGAAATTGGATCGTAGAGCACGAGGGTCTACACAAAGCTCTATAGTCTATTAATCCATAGGAGGCGTGATATACATGCATCATGGTGTAAAATCTGGGGTCTCTCTGGTCGTCTGGTTACTCTCCAAGCAGTACTGGCACTAGTGTTGAAACCAGTGCTCACGCACGCATGGTTCCTTTCGACTCCCCTCATCTAAAACAATCGAGCCTTTTCTAGCTTATATAGGCTTCGAACGGGCTCTGCGAGGATTCTTCCCGAATGTGTATCGGTTCAACGTAAACCAGAATTCTGGGGCTAAGCCTTTACCCAGTCAGGAATGACTCTCTTCACAAATTTCATGAACTTCCAGAAACCGACGGCATGCTCAATATTTCCATGGGGATCGGTGACACGCTCGGGGAAAGCTATGCCAGCACCAAATAACCCGGGAATATATTCCCTTTCGTGCTCTGCCTTTGAGCAGTCCCTCTTATAGAAGCGCCCGTTCAAGCTGTCGTATTCTACTTGAAGAGGCTTGGCAGTGCCCCCTTTGCCGACGACTTCAAAACGAGGTAATGGGTTTCGGGCATATCCCACAGCCTGGACGATATGTGTGCAGGCAGGTAATTCTGTCCTGTAAGCCTCTTCTTCTTTGCCGGCCGTCCAAACTTTCGTGATGATCTTGCTGACAGGGCTATTGGGAAAGGCCTCGGTGTCCAGGTTCTGACGTGCCCATTCCGCAGCTTGGCCCTTCAAACCAGTGTTGTCGCGTAATATCCAGCCATCCATGTACTCAGCATAGCGGAGGTCATTACGCGTAAACCACTTGATGCGGAGATGTGGATGAGTGGAACTGGCTAGATTGACCAGGTTCATGAGAACCAAAATTGCTGAATGAGAGGCGCCGACGACAGCGACGGTGGTGTCGGCCGCGGGGTCGAATGTCCTGGTTAGTATCGATGGGGCGAGGGCTGCATCCAAGTCCACCGGCTTTAGACTTTGCTGATGCATCCTTTCAATCGCAGGCAATGTCTTCGAGACGGGGCCGGAACCTGTGCACAGAGCTACCTTGGACGTTGTGACATGTCCGCCATCATCAAACCCAACTGTCCAGATATTTGTCCGCTCATCCAGGATGGCACTCGTCACGTTGCCCCGATGCGGCTGGACTTGGGGAAGTGCTGCCAGCCCATCGGTGAGCATCAGGCACATATCAGCGGCATAGCTCAGACGACACCCCTGGTCTTGCGGCAGCTCCTGTAAAGCCGTCAAGGCGTTCGGGTTGGGCGTTGCCTCGACGATGGCCTTGAAAGGCGAGACTGCGTTGGCAAACTGCACGAAGAGGCTCACTTTGGTGTTACTGGGCACCTCGCGGTACCGAGCGTTCACGCGGCCGCCGCGGAAATGAGGATCAACCCAGACCAACTTTCGCTGATCGGTTTGAAGCTCGGCGCCGTGCTCAAGCAGATTGCCGATAACGGTGATGCCGCCGGGCCCAGCGCCAACCACTACCGCGCTGCTCGAGGGCAGCGAGGCAGCCGAGTAGAAGCGGGATGCACCATGCTTTCCATACTGTAGGAGGTGCGAGCCCGGGCTGGGATGGGCCAAATGTATTCTGAATGTCCGTAAAGCTCGCGTCATGGTTGGCGTTGATATGGAGCGAGCATCGGAGTCATATCGCACTCATTCTACTTGTATGATAAATAAACTTGTCGAGACACTAAAGGACACAGGTAAGACGAACTAAGCCCGGTCGGGCAGCGAGTCGCTCTCTGTGGCGCCCCTGATTGGTTCAGCGCTACCAATTACTCGCTGAAGCGAGTGGCCACAACTGTCTGTACTTAGGTACCTACTAGGTACCTAAGTTAAGTACTTAGGGTAGGTAATCTACGATCTACGACTAACACGAGTAGAGGCTCACCGATTCTCACTGCCAGGCGCATTTAACCATTGCGCTATACGGCCGTCCTTGTCTATTACACCTCGGCCCAGATGGGACCTCGCGCTGGAAATTAGACTACTCGACAGAAAGCTTTCGGGAGGATTCAATGCTCAGGGCGCCGATAATACAGCAGGCAGGTTTCGGAGACGTGAGCACAATGTTCTATCCCATTTGCATTTCTATGTTATATAGTAACTATAACTAATGTGGATATTATGGTAAGTTTTTCTTCTTGCTTTTATCGACCCTTATCGCTAATAGGCCTTATTTAGTCTTCTCTTGTTGCACGTGACTCTTACCTAGACTTACTACGGACGAGGGAAGAACCATGGTTTAAGAGACCCTAAGTGAATTATTAGTTGAATAGACTCAGTCCCAAGCCCTTGGGCCCCGGTGGATAACCCCTGGGCCAAGCCCTTATCACATTGTCTTGACAGCAAAACCTGTCGGGGCAAAGACAAACGAAGATTGTAAGGACACTGATAAACCTATCCTATGCACTACGAATTGAGTACAACATGAGAGACAAGAAACCCCCCAAAAAAGGAAACTCGTAATGACATGGTAGCCCGGACAGCGTATACAGAGTCCTGTCCAGGACGGACTCTAAAACATTCCAGCATGCCTACTTGCCTGGAATATAAAACTCCCATCCTCCCAGACATGGGCGGCACCAATTCTGGTTCACTTAGCGCAGAAAAAGGCTAGTGTGATGACGTCCTAAGTTTCGTCCGGATCCCGGCTGGATGCTTTTTATACAAGAGCAGCTATCAACAAATTATAACCCAAAATTGGAAGTATTAGTCTAGTGAGCATAAGCGGTGCCCCTATGAACTCCACTTGCGTCAAGCCGAACCCATGCTGAACTCTGGGGGTCCTAATGCAAATTTAGACCCAGCCACGGTATAACGCTTAAAGACGGGAAGGATTTCCGAGCACACGACAGCCTCAGATTCGTATGCACAACGTTTCAACATTGATCTTTACGTCCATTGCAAATTTAGATACAGCCACGGTATAACGCTTAAAGACGGGAAGGATTTCTGAGCAAACGACAGCCTCAGATTCGCATGCACAACGTTCCAACATTGATCTTTACGTCCATTGCAAATTTAAACTCAGCCACGGTATAAACCTTGAAGACGAGCAGGATTTCTGAGTACACGATAGCCTCAGATTCGAATACACGACGTTTTAACATTGATCTCTACGTCCATTCGTGTATAAAGATGCAAGCCATAGACGCCATGAGAGGCTTCCTTGATTCTCATACTTGCGCCTCTAAACCAACACGGCATCTCTCTACCTCATAAGCACAGACACCTTCATCTTTCGTTTCCCTCATTTCGGGCATCTTTAATAGTGTACCGGTGGCCTCGGCATACCCTCCACGATGTATTCCAAAACAGCATTTCTATTCCTCACTGTGATTCCTTCCCTATCCGTCTGCACCCCTTCGCCCCACCGTCGCGGATCCGCAAACCTGGTCCCAATCACAGTCAAGACCTCGTCAGAAGGGAATTTCTTTGACGCAAAAGTGACGCTCGGTGACTCCGTATTCGAATTGTTAGTCGATACTGGCAGTAGCGACATATGGGTTGCTCGTGCGGGGCTTCAATGCTACGACCGGGCAGACGATACTCAGCTGGCGCCCCAGGAAGCCTGCAACTATGAGGACGTCGCCAAGTACGACCCTTCGGCGTCGGCGACCTTCTCAAAGCTCAAAAACCAGACTTTCGGCGCGAATTACGGCGCGGGTATCGCACTGGGGGTCGTTGGGACTGAAGACGCGAAGCTCGGTGATATCACGGTGCGTGGCCAGACGATCGGTGTCGTTGATAGGATCACTATCCCGAGCGACGGCCTTTACAGTGGCATCCTCGGACTTGGGTATCCTTTGTTGGTTAGTACCTTTGTGCTTTTTCTTGTCTGTTTCGGGAACATATCCTGCCCGTGATAAATGGCAGACACTGACTCTTGATTTCCTAAATAGACATCAGCGCACCCTGGCGACAGCGTAGCCAATGACACGATATCGCTTCTCACGAACAAGATACCTTACGACCCGTTGCTGTTCCATATGAACAGCCAAGGCCTAGTCCCTGCCTGGTTCAGTCTCGCGCTCGCCAGGCTACCGAGAGGTCAGCCAATGGGGAGCGGAGGCTTTCTCGGTCTTGGGGTGTTGCCCGGTGTAGATACTAACGGGCCCTTCGTCACCGTGCCCGTGGAGCTCACCGAGGGGATACCGGTAGAGTTGACGGGCGGAAAGATCAGCGAATGGACACTGAGCGTGGAGGGTGTGGTTTGGAGCCCCGGAAACTCGTCGATTGCTGCCAAAACCAACACGATCACGTTCCAAGCCGTCGTCGATTGCGGAAACTTCTTCAACCAACTTCCGCAGGAGATCGCGGACCAGGCCAATGCCGCGTTTACGCCGCCAGCGGCATACGATGCTGCTAAAGACAGCTACGTTGTCGATTGCGATGCGGTGCCGCCTTCGTTTGGTCTCAAAATTGGCGGCACGACGTTCTCGCAGCGCCCCGATGACATGATCTTTCAGCTTCCCGACGGCACCTGTGTGTCGACTATCAAGCGAGCGGCGGGGGCAGAAGGTATTTCGCTCAACTTCATAGGTGCCGCATGGCTCCAAAGTGTTGTTGCTGTGTTTGACTTCGGCAAGAATGAGATGCGGTTTGCACCGAGGGCTGACGACGGCGCCATGTCCAACGCTTCGACGAGTGGTACTGGGAACGGCACTGGCAACCCCCCGGTAGTCTCGTCGGCTGGACAGTTGAAGTCCCTTTGGCAGTTAGGCAGTGGCGGTGTGATGCTTCTAGCCTGGTGTGCCGGTGCTTTAATCCTGTGATGAAAAAAAATCCCCGAGGCTCATGTATTTTCGCTGGGAGTCGGAGTTCTCGTGGGGTCACCTAGACTCCTTATTCCCTAAGAGCGATCGTCGTCTTTGAAGACTCATTGTACCTATATAGAGGGAGTTATCCCGTTTTCTTCTTTTTTCTATCCCAAATAAATTCTTTTACAGAATAATACCCAGATTCTTCGCAATTCCATCTAAACCAATAAGTGTCCCATCAAGATCATTGGCGGGGTGGGACTCCAATGCGGCAGATCCACGCGGTGTCTGGCAATGCCTCATTATACGTAATGCAATCTCAGCTAAAACACGGCCATCAAACATGCCCTCACGCCTACCACTTAAAGCTGATAGTAGGTCGAAAGCTCTCTTGAAGACGATAGGATCAGTACACTTCATGACAATCAAGAAGAGGGGCGCAATAATGCCTGATCCAACTGCTAGAGATCTTTTGCTGCCCGCTTCCTGAAATTGAGGTGTTGATTCTATCAGGTCGAGGACTGTGTGCAGCTTATGAGTATTCACGGAATCAGAAGGTCCGGCGAACGTCGAAGGGGCATAAGGGAAATTAGCTGCTAATAGGAGCTGGAAAACGTCGGAATATATGCGCAAAGTGGTAATGATCGGAACTTGGGCCGAATAACCTGCTTCTCCAGGACTTGTTTCTATGTTGTCGCTGCTTGAAGAGTAATCGCTACACTCTTTGGGAGGTGTTGATTGATCGTGGCGGAATCGGTCAAGCTTCTCATTCCAATTCGTGTACGCCTCCTCGATTGCCGCTTTTTCCAGCTTCAATTCCTCAGGTAGATCATTCTCCGGACAGAGCTGTAAATGGTTATTAGATATTAAGAATTGGAGTAGTCTTCTTTGCAGTCTCGTCAGCTCTGCATGTGCATCATCAATAGTTTTGAAAGTAATATCTGTTATTTCGAACCCCACAGCAGGACCTAGCTGCGTATAAAGAGGGCGAGTATCGTCGAACATGCTAGCATGTAGATCGAACTGAGCTACTATTTGCTCCAGTAGATCTAAGTGTTCGTAGTCGCAGCTGTCGGGAATCAGTCGCGCCGCCTCTTTCTGGCGGGCGAGAATCGCGATTCCGCTGTCGAGATGCCGTATAGCCGCCGAGGTATTGCCTTGTGTATTCTCAAAGCAGAAGAAAATCACAGAGCAAATAAGGGGGACGACGGCCGATATAGCTTCATTATTATTGATGCCGGCATTCATGTACTTGCGCAGAGACCGCATGGCTCTGCTGTATTGCACCATTGCCTCAGCTGGCAAAAGACTGCTGCTGTGATGTGCCGTTATATGGTATTGGTGAACACAACTGAGGGCAACGACAGCTTGACGGACTGCGATATGGTCGTGGCTATGCTGCAGCACAAGACGCGTCCAGAACTCCGAAGTAAGGTGCCCCGACAGATCATCGGCGCCTTGGACACAATAGTAGTGCAGCAACCGCCGGTCTTGCTGGCTACCGGGAATACGAAACGGTATCGCATATGTCGCGATTGGCGATGCAGTCAGCGCGGGCGCTGCCCGGTTATTGGGATCAGCAGTCGAATATCCATCGCAGGTTTTTCCCATTTCCAAGCACCGTCGACAATGGGGCTTCGTCTCATCGCATTTGATATGTCGAGCTCTGGAGACTGTTAGAGCCGGTGACGACGGCCGATTGAAGTGGACTCTTACCTGCATTTTCCACAGCCACCCCTAGATCTCGGTCCTCCCCTCCGTCTTGCTCTCGGCTGGGATGCCGACATGGCAATTCAGTAGTATGTACCCAAGATTCGAAAGTCGTTAGGACGCAGATTTATCACACCGTTTCCCATAACCAATGCCGTGTGACCTGGCGATGCTTACGTACCATGTATGTATGTACCTTCCACTGCGCTTGATATAGGCCTGAGCTGAAGGTTTCTGCCTTGCTAAGTATGGATAAAAGAAGGGGACAGATAAGCTGAAGATAAAAGATGCCAAAATATGAACCTTGGATCAGTGAATACGATCCATGTCAGCCCCATAAGCTGACCAAGGAACTCACCCAACCGCTAACCTATCCCGACCAGATCAAACAGTCATCTTTAGTGTGCAGCCAGCCCCTATAACAGACGTTTTATCGCTGTAGTTGCGCGAGTCTTAGGTACCTCTAATGCCATCGCAACGCTTACCCGAGCTTCCGCCCCGTCTTATTGTTGATACGCGGTGTTATGCTGTTGCATCAACCATGGGTATATCTGCATCATGGGTATTGCCGGTTTTGGATGTTCAGTTTACGTTCAGGCATCCAACGACTCGTCTCAGGCCAATGAAGTATATAGTGAAGTAGTGAGTGAGGGGGACATCGGTTATGTAAGGAGGAATACAGGGGGTAAATGCGTAGTTTTATTTTTTTTTTTTATTTTTTTTTTTCGAAAGAACATGACACACACAACACACACGCGCAGAATTGAACCCACAACCAGTCAATATATTACCTTTTTCTATGATCAAACAGTCCCTCAATTATTTATTGTGACTACTGCACGCAAAAAGCAATGATTGACCTTGAAGACCTAGGAATGCGTGGGAATACGCCCTCCTCCTTGGGCAGCGTGTGCGGCTTAGGCAGTGCAGCTGTTTTAATAGGTACTTGTGATCTCGGACCTATTCATACGGCTCACATCCCGACTCCGCGCCGTTCGGCTTTGCCGGGATCAAAAGGGACGTTCTCTAGAAATCATCGATAGCTAGCTACGCCGGGAGAAAACCACTCCTAAGAAAGGCTGACTATAGCTAACGAATAGATTTACAATAGTAAGAGTAGTTCTTCCAGGACTTTAATGCCCTAACCTAATACGCCTCTTCGAAGAGCAATAAAGAAGCTCGACGGCCATTATGGGTTCTTCTGGGATGAGGCCGTCTGTCTTTAAGATGTCTATATTAGTGGTGCACAGAAGAAACATGAAGGACAGAAGGAGCTGCGCAAATCGTACGAAGCGGTGTGTCAAAAGACGCCAGCAATGCTGAGGCGTCAACCTGTATATCAAGAACCATTTACCAGGGAGTCAAGAAGCAGGGTGTCAACCTGTATATCAGGAACTCGCGGGGTCGGCGTCGATAGGTTGCTGCTGAAGCCATGACGTCACTCGCCACGCCCCAATCACCGATCGGGGAGAATAAGACCTGCAAAGGACCCGACTGACTATTCGGATTTATGGAAGAGCGTGCAACAACTTTCGGTCTCCTGGAGAGCATCGACCAGGCATACTGAACCGGCACCACTAGATCAATTAGATCAATTAGTCTGCGTAGGCTAGTGACCCAAGGTAGTAAACCGTACACGTAGGTCTGCGGGATTGGCGAATGGAAGTGGGACCGTGGGTGATGGCGCCCGGCATTGACGGGGCAACGGATATCAACAACTCAACCCGGATGGGTACGTTTTGCTAAGCCGCCGACAGGCAAGCGCCCAACCACCGCGACAATCGGGCCAACCGGAAAAGCAGATGCGATGTTGAATTGACAACTCAGCAATTGCACAATAACACACTCGGGCTAATCTGGGTTGATAAGTGTCTGGGAGTACTCACCAAGTGCACTGGGTTTGTGTGCCGGGGTCCGCCACAGCGCCTATTGTGCTACAAATATAGAGACCTGTCAACAAAGGCCCAGGGTGCACCTTGTCGTTCAGCTTTTCTTTTCAATGACTCGGTCGAAGCCGGCCGACGACTTCAACATTTACGTCGACCCATCCTGCCTCAGCACACCAATGGACGAGGACATGGCACCGCTGACAGGTGATGTCGACAAGAGCAGCGACACGCCCCAACAAACAGAAACAGATGCCCATCGTCCATCCAACGAGCGAGCCGAGAATTCGATCAGCCCAGAGAGTTCGATAGAACAAGACGCCAGGTCCCAATGCGGTGACGAGGAAGCTGACTTCTCGATGCCCGCCGAGTCTTCCGATCAGAAATCAGCAAATGATACCGAGCCAAACCCAGAACCAGAACAGCCCGAGCTTCGCCCCAGCATTGAAACAGACGATGACTTGGGTACGGCCCGGAAAGAAATGGGGGCAAGTTCTAGATCCTCGACTCGGACAACCTCTAGTAAAAGGGGAGACCCAATTGAGCAGGGTGATTCCACGTTCAGTGACAGGCCCGACCGTTCTTTTCAAACGGACGATGGAGAACAGCCGTACGTGGACCACTCCGAATTGGATGCCGAGAGCACGTCGCATATATCCAATTCCGCTCGAAGAGTCGGAGACGGCGACGAAAGCAGCTCCCAGCACGAAGGCACCGACGAGGATGTCTTCACTGACAAGAGTCCACGCAGCTCCATGGGTTCCTATGACGCCGGCTCTGACTCTGGCAAGGGAATTGACATGGACAACATGACCACCATCACCCACTCCTCCCGCATCTCCGACATCTCCCAGTACGACAAGGGCGACTTCATCCCCACTGCGCGAGGAACCCCACGGCCGCCTTTCAGGACGCCATCCGACGTGCGGGCGTTACAGATGTCGTCGCCGGCGGGGTCCGTCCTGGGCTCCCCACGATCGTCCAGGAAGCATTTCCCGACAGTATCGAGATTGGGGACGCCTTCAGCCTCGGCACAGTACTCTCCCAAGAGGAGATCGACGCCGCCACGCTTCAAGTCCCGGCACGAAGCGCCTCTCGTACTGCTCCATGTGACACTGCTACCGCTGCGGTGGGTGTGGGGGGACTTGGTTAACAATCTTGACCCGGCTGAAATGAGCGAGCAGGCAAAGACGCTGCGGGATTCGTGGCGTATACTACAGGACCGCGTGGGAGACACGGTGATTGAGCGCGGTATTCTGCTAGGCCACCCTCAAAATGACTATGAGGTTCTCGAGGAGCGTCTACTGGAGGCCCTCGATCTCCCTGTTCGCCGGCGCGCGAGGATCCTGGAGTGTGGCCACTACCTCGGTCCCTCAAACGAGATAACGCTTACAGAGGATGAGGAGAGCGAGGACGATAGCACAGAGCGCCGACGGCAGTCAGCTACCAGGCGGCACTGGTGTTCTACCTGCAATAATGAGATACGATACGACTCCCTCGGCGAAGTCAAGGTTTTCCGTGTCAAGGTCTATGCTAGCAACGGTTTGATGCGATCCGGTGCTTGGGAGGCGTGCTGGAAGGAGATGGAGCGTGTGGACGTCGAGCTCGAGCCGATCGTCGAGCCTTCGGTCCAAGACGAAATCGTGCGGCTTGCCGCGGTACAACAGGAGCGCGAGATTGCACAGCAAGAGGAGGCCGAGATCGCCAAAGAAGTGGCCTTGCAATACGAAGAACAGCGTCGGAGCGAGGAGCACCTGTTGATGCAGCAAGCACAAGCCCACCAGTTGCACTCATCTCCACCGCCGGAGTTGGAGGCGGCACCTGAAATGAACCACGACACTATTCGCGAGTCAAGATCCTCTCGCCGTCAACGAGAGGACGAAGAGAGGCTCCGTGAGATATATGGACAAACTACGCCACCTCCTCCGGAACCCCACGCTCGAGAGCCTTCTCCGCATCATCATGATGCTGACCCGTATACGGCCCCATCACCACCGCCATCCGAGGAGGGGGCAGCAAGCGAACAAAGGGGCCATCGCCGCCGCGAATATCAGTCGGCGAGTTTGCCAGAGCTCCTCTTGCAATCAGCCCGGGTCCTGATGCAAGACCGCAAGAACGTCGTCATCGTCACACTCAGCCTGTTCGTGTTGCTGCTCTCGTTGCGAAGCGCGCCTCCCGAGCCACAATATGAGCCCGTGATTCACAGGATGAAGACGGTGCCAGAGATGCGGCAGGATTCCGTCGGCAGTGCTCACCCCGCGGCTTACGAGCAGCAGCGACTCATGGACGCCCGGATCGCGGGGCCCATGGGAGCTGCGCTAAATTCCGAGGTACCTCACCACAGGCCCTCGCCATCCACTCCAACTTACCAGGAAGCATGGCCCAGCTATGAAGCGCTGCACGACGATGCCTCGCGGCCAAGCTTGCCAAATTCTGACTACCAGGAGGCTACCCCTAGCCTCGGCCAGCCACCAGTAGGAAGCGCCGCATCGGGAGCTGTGTCGCAGCCAGCGCAGGACGCCTCCACTTCCCGCGCGAGTGTTTCGACGATCTACGAGCCCTGCGAGAGCCCTGCGAACGGTTCACCCTCCCTGGATGCCCCGGCCGTCTCCGCGGTACCTGATACTCCGGCAGCGGAAGAGGCTGTGCAAGAGACGATCGACGAGATTATGCAAGAGACGGTGCAAGAGGTCGAGACCACAACGGAGAAGAAGATCGTAAAAGTCGTCCACACGGTGACCCAGACGCAAACCCATACGCAGACACAGGTTGAGACGCAGACCGAAGTCGAGACAGCTACTGCCGTGGAAACAGTCGTGGTCAAAGCTACCGAGACCCCCCTGGTCGAGACCACGCCGAAGGACGAAGAGGAGGAGCCGGAGCCGGAGCCGCGAGGTGATGCAGTCATTGCCGAGCAGGGGCTGCCGGGGAACGAAGTCGGTGAGACGGAGCCGACGCTAGAATCCACGCCCGAAGCCGTGGCCGAGCCCTTCTCCGAGCCCATGGCGGCCCCAGAGGAGGTCCCCGTCGAAGTTTAAAACTTCATGCCTGGCCTCGCTATCTAATCTAGAGGCGGTTATGTCTAATGAGTAGGTATCGGTGGTTTCTCACTTTGGCTACTCTGCGGAATTCTTTTTTTAACGATTTGGGAATTTGTTACGTTGCATGTTGAATTGATTCATGATGAGGACTAGCTAGCGAGCGCGCGACGACATGGCGAAGAATCGGCTTCATGGTTGGCGCTAATACATCGAGCTATGCTACGTCGTATGCTTTCGTGTCCAGATTGCGATAGAACGACGATACCAATATAGCACCTTCGTTTTGAGATCTGAATTGATTTGGTTTACCACTTGGCTTTCTTTTTTGGTTGTATTCTTATTCCTCGTCTTTCCTGCATACATGAGGGCACACGCCTCCTTTTGATCATGACTGTCCAGTATACTGCTAGGTGGGGGGATAGAAGAACATCCCCTACAGCTGTGGTCTATCTACCCTTTCAGCGGTGAGTGTCTAGATTCCCGGTCTAGTATGGGTGACTAAAGTTGCCAGTGTATTGCTTTCGCACTCTTAGTTCGGCACTACACCGTCCTCACCACGGCTGATGGTGAGTCGCCCCCTCTTCTCTTCCCAGCTCGCCAGCACAAACTGGACTCGCTCATCCTTATTTCCCATTCTCGAGGGCAAAACGTAGTGTTCCAGGCCGACGTCGGCGAGAAGCGCACAGAACTCGGCGTGTAGCTGCAGCCACTCTGCAGCGTCCAGCGGCATCAGCCGGACGCCGTCATCCGCCAGCCAGTCGACGCCGGGCTCGCAGACGATGACGAGCGACGCCGCCATGCGGGCCCTCATGGCCACCCACGCCGGCGAGGCCATGAGCGCGTCGGCGGCCTCCCTGCTCGCGTACCTGCGCGCATAGATGACGGGATCGACGGCAGAGCGGTCCGAGATGAACCAGGCGCGGGCGGCCAGCTGGGCTCTCTCGGCTTCGGACTGGGCTTCTATGATGCGGCTCTGTAGCTCCAGGGCACGATGCTGCGAGCTGCGGATGTCGCTCCTCGTGAAGCCGTGGTTCTTCAGAACGGTGCGGGCGACCTCCTTGATCATGCCGGGCGGGCACCCTGGTGCGACGGGGTGCTGCTCGACGTGCTCGAATATCGCGTCGGCGAGGGTTGTCTTGCCGGTGCACTGGCACCCGACTATGTAGATGCTAGGGAGTACAGGTGCTGCCATTGTGTGTTACGATGGAGCGGCTTGGGCATCGGCTGGAGACTCGAGCGCCTTTACTGTGCAGCACATGGACGGCACCTTGCCTTGGATGAGGAAGTCGCAGCTATGGCCCACGGCGCATGGGAAGTGAGCTGTCATACTACGTACTACGTACATGGCAGGTGTCAGTGCCACTTCCGTTCTTCTTAGGAGGCCACTTCGTGGGTGCCTGCCCTCGGTAGGTACCAGGTAGGCACTCAGTCAGCAGTGGCGTAGCCGGAACGGTGGCAGCTCACCGCGCCGCCGGTTGCACTGCATCTTTCAGTCTCAATCTAATCGATGACAGCTACCTTAAGAAGTACCTATACTTGGGTACCCGGGTGATACGTAGTACCTATTCAGCCCTGTTACCGCATGGTACGGATTTAACACCAACAAACAAACACTATATCCCTCCTCCGCCGGCTGTGACCTGTTGCAGTCACCATATGTGTGTCTCAGTGGGGGCCATGCATCCGCCGGATCGGAACCGGTCCTGTTGGGCGAAATGGGCGGAATCACCCGTGGACAGACGCATCGTCGAATTGTGATATGGCGAGACACCATCTAGTCTTGAAGTTGCCCTGATAGGCGTCCGGATAGAACAACATAGGTACTGTTCGTTTGCATACAACTGCAAGATACGAACAATCCTACGGCAGACGGCAAAGTCTTGAACTCAAAGTACTCGAGCCTCTCTGAAGGTACTTGTTAGATACCTGGCACTTGTCATTGGCCTTGGGTAGGTGGTAATTGCTACTCACGAACAGATGAGGGGCACAGAAACGACCAATCACATATGCACCGTCTTCTATGCGCTTTGCCGCCGCTCTTCCGTACTTATTTTTGCAGGTCCGCCGTGTGCTTCATGGTTCAAACTTCAAGTCGTTTCTGCTCTTCTTCACGCATGTCCTGATCGGCCTTTCTGTATCTACACAGGCTTGTATTTCTAAGCCCACCAGCACACCGCCATGGAGAAGATGAAGCTCGGCGCCTACGAGCAGAGGCTGCAAGACATCTCTCTTTCCGATTCTCAATGGAAATACGACAATCTGACACTGCCTGCGCCCGCCCTTCTAGATCAGAGTGGCTATGTCAAGGTTATCAGTCTAATCTCCGATGGCACCGCAGGTTCACATGTTGTCATCAGACTTCAAAAGTTGAGCCCAAATAGAGCCACCGAGAGCTTGAGGCTCAAAGACTTGCTTCTCGTATCCGTCTCCGCGTTTAGGCCGCGCTATGCCGTGGCTGACGAAGCCGGCGAATACAAGCCATGGGCGAGGAAGGAGTCAATCGGTTATATAACCAATCTCTTGCGTTCCGGCATCGAGCTGCAGGGGGTTCATTATAACTTCTACGGACACAGTAACAGCCAGCTCAAGTCTCGCACCTGTCTCCTCTTGGCCGCCTCGAAAGAAGCTATATCAAGGCGTATCGAGTCATTTGGTGACTTCGGTAAGATGAAGACGGTGGCAAAAAAGGCAAAGCGAATCGGACTGCTCTTCTCCTCGGCCCGAGCAGCTATAACTGTGGAACCTAGCCGCTGCGAAGATATCCCCGATGTTGAGGATGATAACTATGTCTTCACGGATGGCTGTGGTTTGGTCTCTCCTACGTTTGCTCAGGAGATCTCGCGCCGCCTGCGATTAGCATTTCGCGACAGGAGATATAGTCCATCAGTGTTTCAAATCAGATATAGGGGCTATAAGGGTGTGGTGACAAAGGATCCCACTATGACGGATCCACGTATATTCCTGAAGTTCCGGAAGTCCATGAAGAAGTTCTCTGGCGGGGAAGACATGTCTTTTTCCGTGGTGGAATACTCAAAGGTTTGTTTGCTGTTTGAAGCATGAGAAAATACCAATGAAATTCGTCAGCTGATCGTGTCCGCAGCCATACGTCTATGGCCATCTCAACGACGAAGTTGTAATCCTTTTGCATTCATTAGGAATATCAGCTGAAACTCTGCTAAGAAAACAAGCAGAGCACTTCCAGTTCCTTAGCGAAGCCTCCAAAGACCCACGAGTGGCATTCAGGTTCCTCTGTTATATCAACAAGATCGAACTTGCTGAGAAAGTACTAATGCAGTCCCTGGAATCCGTCCGACCAGAAATTCGCAAACTTGTCAATGCGGAGAAGGGAAAAATGCTCAGCAAGAAGGACACTCAAAAGTGTCGCATCCTCGTGCCAAAGTCTAGGCTGCTCTTTGGCGTATGCGATGCTTGGGGTGTGCTGAAACAAGGCGAATGTCACGTCAAAGTTACAACTGATGAGAAGGGTCTGCCTCAAACTCTAACAAACTCACATGTCCTAGTTACACGCAATCCATGTCTTCATCCAGGGGACTTACAAAAGTTCAAACTCGTCTATCATCCCCAGTTATCCCATCTAGTCGACTGCATCGTGTTCCCAATACGCGGGAAGAGGCCCTCGGCAGATATGATGTCTGGGGGAGATCTCGACGGAGATACTTGTGAGTTAGAAGCGCTATTGGTGGGGGGAATACTAGTAGCTGACAGTGATTTCTCAGTTTTTGTCAGTTGGGATGAAGACCGTAGGTGACTCAAGCCATTCCTTCTTATTCGATGAAACTTGAAGTGCAAATGGCCCTGGTCTGTTCGAAGCGTACTATACACCCTCCCACAACTCAGAGACCCCCAAATATTGCGTTCAGAAGGACATATCTAACTCACATTGCCGTAGTCATGCCCTCGAAGCTATCAGATCCGGCACAATATCCAGCTGCACGGGAGCCACTCAGCTTTAAGTCTATATCGGATGATGATCGTCTGCAAGTCAGTTTCTCGGTCGATTGAGAGTAGATCGTAGTCATTTCAAAGGTTGAATCAACTTTCCAGTAGACCCTAAAAGCTAACTCATGATTTTAGTTCTTCGCTCAGTATTCCAGTGTCTCTTTGGGACGCATAAAGAATCTCTATTTGGATTGGGTTAGGGTTAAAGGGCCAATGGCGCCGGAATGCCAGGAACTCAACCGTCTGTTCTCACAATGTGTTGATGGGAACCGTATTAAAATTCCTCCAAAACTAGAGGCTGTACCGAACTCTTCTATTGATGATATTTCCTTCATCCTTGATGTACTGCATGAATCCGCGACGAAGTCGGTTGACTTACTCAATGCTGACGAGAGAAATTTAGAGGGTTACGACTTTGACGCTATTGAGTTGCTATTAAACCGGGATGGAATAGCTGCTTCAGAATTTGAGCTTGTCCAGGTGGGCTTCAAGTGGTGCAGACAGAACAATTGGCCTCCGCATGATCTTCTACGCTTCTTCGACTTGAACAGTCTCTCGGCTGAAGAGCAGGCTTGGACAATCAGTCAACTCCCGGCACTATCTGGTATACCAAACCTCGTCATGAACAGTCTGTTCTCATCAAGTCTAATTAGCAATAAAGAGCTCGAAAGATTTTCTCTAGATCACACCGGTATTCGATGGAAGCGCATATATGATTCCTCTTCCGGCGACAGAATGGCCACTTTTCTTGAAGAAACTTCTAAGTCTCTGGAACTCTTTCACAGAAAGTTCATCATCCTTCGCGTCGATGAGAGACTTACTATAGCCTTATATGTTCCAAAGAAGGTTGAGCGGTCGCAAGATTACCTTGTCGACAATCACGTACGACTTCTCGCATTTCCACACTCACAAGGGCCGCAACTACAGAGCCGCTTGTGCCTTCCCACGAAGGTGAATTATAGACTATGCTGCGATGACAATTCTTTCCAGCTGTTTGAAGGACATCGGCGTAATACATGGGTTCACATCAGGCGAGGGGGCTCAGATGACAGTTCTTATCGCAATACGACAAATACAGGAGATCGGCGCCGACAGCGACAGGAGACGCTCGATAATGGGCTCAATTTCGACTTTATAGTTAGTGTTGCCCTCGATAAATTCAGTCGAGGTTTGCAGCAACATATTGGACGAGTTAACCGAAACGGTGTGCTCGCTGCTGTAAGTACAGATCCTCGTCGTCTCCGGGTGCTGCCCTCACGATAGTTCAGATATGGCGGAGCACTAATATGGCCTCAGGAGATATATGTGATTAGCAATCGCGACGTCCAATCAATGCGTACTCTTGATCTTTGGCTCGAGTTTATTGATACGGAAGAGAGAATACCACTATTCGACGAAGAGCCAAAGGAATACTTGATTCCGAAACTGGCTACTCTGGATATAACACAGGAGCCGGGATATATCGCTAGAATCGCAAGTGAAGACCTCACTATTCTCAACGATGTAGAGTCCCTAGATGATCTGTCGCATATTTTTAAGTGGCTTTACGAAAATAATGGAATGGACTTATTACACCAGTCTGTCACCTATCTCTTAGGCCATATAAGCGAGCCAGCGTCTACTAGTCTCGCACCGGCCGTCATTCTTGAGGCAATATTTCTCTCTCTGGATACCAGCCCCTCTCTCTCGATATGCTTCGCGCAGATTGGGAAATGGGATGAACTTCCACAGGAACTGGCCACCAAGATTGAGAATAGGTCCTCAGACATTCTTAGGGGTCTTATTTTATCCGCAAACAACGCACAGGAACTAGTTTTGAAGCCACTTAAATGGGTGTTTTCACAAATCGACTCTATGTCGTTGAATACATTCTCTGAGCTGATAGAGCTTGTATCTCTGACTGTTCGCTCGCCAGGTCTGGCCCTAGACATTCTTCTAGAATGTTTTGAACCGGAAAGCACTCGTGTGCTCCAAGGTGCTGACCTTGCCATGATTGAGAGTTTCAACCACAACCTGATGGGTATCGCGCTCGATCACATTGGCGAAGCTGACGAGAAGGCAAAAGACCGCGAGGATCTGCTGGCCCTTAAACTGGACCCTAAACAGATTGAGGGGAACGCGGTGGTTGAGGCTAACTTCCGGATAGATTCACCTGGTGGTACTCCCGAACGCTCTGCTCACGTACGTCTACGGGTAGCGAGTCGACCTACGAATGCTCCCCTCCAGAAGCCTTATTCTATAGACGCGCTAGTGACCTCTTCCGAGAAAGGAGTAGCAAAATTTCGTTGCTTACACCCCTTGCCGCCATATTTCGAGCAATGCTCCTGGCGATTAACCTATTGTGCTCCGTTCGTCACCACAAATACTACATTCGGCGCAGTTAAAGATTTTGCCATGGACCCAGAGACTTGCTGCTCAATTTGGATGCAGCTTGTAGGGGCACCTCCTCCGCCGTCTATTCCTTCCAGTATCGCGTACCATGCTCATGCTGAGCTTAACAAGAGCCAAAATGCAGCAGTTGAAGAAACTTTGAGAAGCCCGCTTGTGTGTCTTTGGGGACCACCGGGTACGGGAAAGACCCAAACAATAGTTGCTGCCATCGTTGCGCTTGAGCATAGCTTGCCGAAGGAGCGAATTCTAGTTACGGCGCCTACACACAATGCAGTCGACAATGTAATGAGAAGATACTTATCTGTAGCAAATCCCAATAAGCAGTCGGTTTTGCGGGTGTCTACTGAGGTATGTGAGACTCCTTTTATAATGCAACGACATTAACGTGGGAAAGGTTCGCAAAGTTGCGGAAGACTTGAGGCCGTATACACTGGATGCCATGGCAGGCATGGAGATCTACACCAATCGCAAGACCCTGAAGGAGGCGGAGAAAAGAGTCAAAAACTGTCGGCTTGCATTCACAACCTGTATCGGTGCCGGAATCGGTCTTCTCCGTAACCAAATGTTCGAGGTGGTCATTATCGACGAGGCATCCCAGCAAACCGAGCCAGCCTCGCTCGTGCCGCTGACGAAAGGCTGTCAACGAGCTTTACTAGTCGGAGATCATGTTCAGCTTAGGCCCACGGTCCAGCAGCTTTCGAGTGCGCTTGAGTTTGATGTGTCTCTGTTCGAGCGATTGTATAAGCAATCGGCGAGCCCAGGCTTGGGGTTACCAAAGCTTATGCTTGATACGCAATATCGCATGCATCCGTCGATCTGCAAATTTAGCTCAGAGCAGTTCTACGATGGCAAGCTTCTCACCGGCATCAAGCACACGCAAAGAGCACTCAGTCCCTCTGCATTCCCATGGCCAACCGATACTAATGACAAGGAAGACAAGGCGAGAATGGTCTTCATAGAATGTGCATCTAGAGAGGACAGTCTTGGCCAACAGTCCAAGTCGAACGACGGCCAGGCCACGCTTTGTCGTCGCGTGTGCAGTTTGCTTTTGACGAATGCGGAAGCGAAAGCGAACCCTGGGCAAGCAGCACAAGATACACCGACAGCACCTGAGCAGAGCATAGCGGTACTGACGCCATATGCGCGACAAATCGACGTGCTGAAAAAGAAACTCGCTGGGATGAAGAACATCGAGGTGTCTAGCATCGACGGATATCAGGGGCGCGAGGCGGATATTGTGGTCTTCGTGACGACGCGGTGCAACACCTCATATGAGATCGGCTTCCTGAAAGACCTACGACGCATGAACGTGGTCATGACGCGCGCAAGGGCCGGGGTGGTAGTCATCGGGAACCGGGAAACGTTAACGCTGGGTACGGCGGACCCTGAGAGCACGATGATGTGGAAACGGCTGCTAAGCTCGCTCGTCGTGGTCGAAGTTAGTTAGAGGGCAATAGTCGAGGCATATCTACCTCCCAATCAAAGAATCGCAACGTCGAATCATCTCAGAGTGACCTAGCTGACTTATTTCCCCTTACATATCTAGATTCTTAATATAACGGGGGGGGAAAAGGCCCGACTGCCTGAGTAGTCAATGATTGAGACAACATTGTCAGCGTGTGACGGCGAACTGAGGAATTTTTCAGTTGTTGCCAATCGTTTCGGACACTCGGAAGCTATCCTCAAGGCTGGCTGCATAACGGCAAGGTTTGCATTGAAGATGCCTTGCGGAAGCGCGGCGGGAGACAAAATGGCTTGTCGCCAAATAGTGGGAGTGGCATCAACTGGCCTGGTTACGGTCGTTTGACTTGACCTTTGCTGCCGGCGGTCTGAGGAAAGCAGGCCAACATGCCAAAGTCTGGCGACCAGGAGGGGCTTTTGATATATACACAGCGAACTGGTAACCACATCGGCCGACCTGCAGTACCGTCTCGATCTTTAACTGATAGCTGGAACTCAGGTCATCGGATGAGAAATCCAGGCAAATGAGGTCTATGCGGGGTGCGGAATTACTTCAGGGGATGAGAGCGACATTTTCTCCCGACCTGGCATAGCAGCCACGAGCCTCGATAGAGACGCTATCTACAGGCCCGCTTGGGCGGTAACAGGGCTCCTGACAAGGCGCATCTCCAGTTCTCCATCTCCGAGGAGAATGTCCATATCTGCGGAGACCCCCAAACATCCAAACACCTAAGTTCATAGTCATGGGCGTTACTTTTGCTCCCGTGCTTGAGTATGGGTATCTACCAGGGAGCCCTCGGGTCTAATAGAGGCAAGATCGTGACTCTTTTATCTAGTTATCATTCTCATTTTGAAAATAATTGAATACCTGGGTAACTTGTACCGCAATAAGAAGTACTTAAGCAGACACCTAGGTACCTACTGCACCCCACCATGGCCCCTCATGCTTGCCCGGCCGGAGATCGGCCCCTCCTGTAGAAAAAGTGTTCCAAGACCATGGGCGCAAATGAATCGGCGCTGATTGGTAATACTAAAAGTCATCCATCCGCCTGTAAACCACCCTCTATCTTTGCCCCCTTCAACCAGCAGAACAATCAAACCTTCCCACTCACTCTCTCCCTCTAAGTTAGACCACTTCCATTCATTTTCCCATCGTCTTTCGGACCAATTCCACTTCCACTTCCACAGCATCCCAGACGAAGAAACTCAAAGACCAAGATCAAATCGCCGACGAGAACTACCCCGCCAAAAATGACTGCACAGCGCACTCTGCTGCTTGCCCCGCCATCCGTCGCCTCCCACGAGGAGTCGTTGCGCCATGTCTACACAACCTTCGACCGCGCGACCTCGGACCTGACCATGCTCGACCGCCTCTCCTCCGGGCTCGTCGCCCTGCCCCCCTCCACATACGACCTCGTCGTCGTGCTCACTGGCGCCGCTGGCGCGTGGCGGGACCAGGCCGCCCAGATCCTCGACCGCCGCGTGTACGACGTCGTCGCCGAGTCCATGAAGCCCGGCGCCCTCCTGCAGCCTCAGGACGGCCCCGCGCTGCCCGAGGCCGAGGCCATCCTCGCCGGCCTGGTGTCGAGGGGGGACGGCACGTTCGAGAAGGCCAGGTCGGAGGCGCCCGTGCTACTACGCCTAGGTGGCAAGAAGAAGAAGACGAACGGCGTCGCCAACGGACACAGCAGCAGTACCGGCAACAGCAACGGTAACGGCAGTGCATCCGTCCCCAGGCAGCTGCCTACGATAAGTTTGCTGCCGGGCGACGACCTGGACGGTTTCGACGATGACGACGACCTGATTGACGAGGATACGCTGCTGACGGAGGAGGACATCAACCGGACCATACAACCCCGTATGCTCTACTCCCCCCACCCCATGATCTCAGGCCGTGTCATATGCTAATAATCCATCCCTCCGTGCAGCAGCAGAATGCATCCCCAAGATCGGCAAGCGGCGGCGCGCCTGCAAGGACTGCACGTGCGGCCTAGCCGCCAAGCTCGAGGCCGAAGACAAAGCGCGGCGCGCCAAGGCGGACGCCGACCTGGACGTGCTGAAGCTCGGCGCCGACGACCTCGACGACCTCGCCCTCGACTTCACCGTCAAGGGCAAGGTGGGCTCGTGCGGGAGCTGTAGCCTCGGCGACGCCTTCCGCTGCGCCGACTGCCCCTACCTTGGGCTGCCAGCCTTCAGGCCGGGTGAAGAGGTCACCATATTGAATAACGTGACACAGCTATGAGTGGTCCGGCTTACTGGCACGTTCACGACTGGACACATATCGGCTAGCGCCACCTGGATTCCCCCCTTCGGCCTTTATAGGTCCCTAAGGATCTAGGTAAATTTGAGTTGCCTGAAGCTAGAAAAGTCAAGTCCATGACTCCCTATTCTAGTCAGGCCTGCGTAAAAGGGATAGCCATGCGCAAGTGGCAGTGCGGTGGACTAATATATCGCGGCGCACTTTTCCGGTCTTCTTGTAGCTCCAAGTAGTTACTCTACGAAGGGAGTACTGATGACTCTGCCTGTTGTAAACAGTACATTCATTGTACAGAGCGAATTTTGTATTTAAGATACCGACTCGTTATGTCACTACATCATCATTCATCATAAGTCTCTCGATGTGACCACTTCTTTTCGCCCACAAAGTGTTTATTAGTTACAGGTCGAAGCACCCTTTAGACTGATGTAGGGAAAGTTGAGCAAACTGTCATCTGACGCAACTCTACGCCATATGGAAACATCGAGTTCGGCTAGCACAGTTGAATCTTCGCGTAAAAGTAGGTAGGCTGGTTGTCAGCTAGCAACACGACAGTGCAGTTCAAGATGAAGAAATTGGTCAGGAACACGTGGTTGATATTCGCTTTGTGAGACTGCACGGTGTGAGGACCAAGCAATGCACAAGAACAACTGCTCTCTTATTTGCCTATGCCGTAATGAAACTCCGGAACCCTGTGAACTCTATGAACCCAGTCCTAATCCAGAGCCTATCTCTTCTCGTGGGGCTGCAAAGGCACCCTACATTACGTCGAATAGGTTGGTCCATGATTTCGCCACGAAATGCAAGTCTCGTTATCGTCGTAGCGTCCGATATTTTATTTTCGTTATTGGAGGTTTTGGTAAGGATGAGTCGTTTAGAACACGAGAGCAGCACCCTTCGTCTTCTTGTCACCACTATAAGCAAAAAAGATTAGTTCTGCTATACGACGGGTGTGCGCAAGCTGAAGAAACGTACCCAAGCTCGAAGTGCTTGCATCGCTTCAGAGGAAGCTGCTTCTTGGCCTTGCATCCATTGCACTCGAGACGTAGCACGACCTTCTTTGTGGTCTTGGCCTTCTTGTGGAAGACGGGCTTGGTCTGACCACCGTAACCGGACTGCTTGCGATCGTAACGTCTCTTACCCCTAAGGAAGCAGTCAGTCACCGCTGCCCAAGGTAAATTAGAGTCTCGAGAGCTGAGGTCAAGCGGGTGTGTATCAAAACTCGTGACGGGGACGTTAGTGATCTGATCGTCCAAGCAAAATATCGTTTGGTTGATTCCTCAAACTGAGATTCGCCGGACACTCGGTGTAGAACATCACCAGCTCGGAGGTGGCACGAGCCAGAGAGTGTCGCAAAAACGGTTGACCTCGGAGTTGTATGATAGAAATCGGATTCGGAGCGCGACTTACTGGGCGAAAGGGCTGGCCTGAAAAGTCATAGTCAGTGATTTGCCAAGTACAATAGCTTTCGGTCAACGCTTACCTTTCCGGCCTTGTACTGCGTTACCCTGTCTGCAGAAGACACAAATCAATACATGCTCGTCGAGGAAGCGATTCGGCGTCGTCCTGGGAGGCTCCTAGGAGGAGCATGTCGGATCGCTACTTACGAAGGGTGTGCTTGTTCTCACGAGCGCAGTCTTCACAGATTTGCACATTAGCCTTTTCCCTCTCTGCTCTTCGGCATGGCGATACATACAGGTCTTGCGCGTTTTCGGAATGTTGACCATCTTGACGATTGTGGGGTTTATCGACGTCTACATGTGCCGGGTGGTGAAGTTGGTGATGATGACTTTTGCGTGGGGTCAAGTTTTACAGTCTCCTTCGCTTTGTGGCTGGGGCTGGTGATTTTCATGGGAAGCGAGTTTGTGTGCGCTAAGGGTCACGTGCCGAGGCTTGGAGGTAGTACGAGCCACAGCTCACCATTAGCAGCCTGCGCCCCACCTGTAATTGGCGACGATGTCTTGCAGCCTATGGGCATCTCCGACGGACAGAGCTGAACATTTCATCCATACACTCCGTCGTTGAACACCCATGTATGGCGGGTTGATCATCCCGTCAGGACGATTTTCCTACGATTGTTGATGTATGGTTCTGCTATATCCGGTCCAAGGCTTCATCCCTACCTGCCTAATCTAGGACGTGGCTACGCTCTCGACAGGATGGTGTGCCATCTTCCACATAGCTCCTTGTGTCTTGATGAATCCGACCTGCCTAGTTCCTCCAAATCACTTCCCCACCAGCTCGACGACTTTGCTAGCAGCGCGAACTCCTGAGGCTAGAGCCATTCCGACCATGTGACCACTGGGTGTACGTGGTGAGTGTGCAATGGATGATCAATGGCTAGAATGCAAAAGTCAGATACAGGCCCCGGCCAGTTATATCCGGTATGCTGCTACCTCATCGGTCCATTGGCTCAAGTGCAGATGTTAAGAAGCTGGCTGTCCTTACCCACGCTACGAAGTAAATCGGCAGCTGTACGAGGGCATCCGCCGACCACGTAGTAGCATCAGCGAAGTGTGGGTGCCCAAGTGTGGCCCTCATGATCGGTCGCTTGTCAGCTTTAAGAAGATCATATTCCCACATGGTATGCGCTTCTCAGCTATGCAACCTGACAGCTAGAAACTCCACACATGTACGTAGGGTAGGATAGCCGCCCGGTGCTTCCGGCCGTCCTTAACCCTAGGAGGAAAATGATTGGCAGATCACGCTATGAGAATCTGTGAGTGTCGTGGTCCATGTGAGTAGGTATCTCATTTCTACCTGCATTGCATTCGTACCTTGGTAGCCATCCGTCCATCCCCCCGTGGCATATTCGTTGCTTAGACAACTCCTTGTGATCAAACATGGCCGCTTCAACGGGCTCTGCTGAGTATGGCCGAAGGCTGGTACCGCACGTCATTGACGACATTGCAAGTAAGGATCCGCAGCGCGAGATAGTTCTCACTGCCCGCTCGAGTGATCCAAGAGACGGATGGGCGCCTATAACATTTAGCGATTATGCAAATGCAATCAACCAGTGCGCTCAAGATATTATCGACAGGTACGGGAGAACTGTTGAAGGCAAATTCCCTACGATTGCGTATATCGGGCCTCAGGATGCACGATACCTCATCGTCTTGGTTGCTACTATCAAAGCTGGTTATCAGGTATCTACACTTACCGGCCATGTGAGATAGAGCTCGCCGCTGAGGCCAAATAAAGGCATTATTTATCTCCCCTAGGAACTCGCAACGAGCTCAAATCAACCTCTTTGAGAAGACAGATTGCCGTATACTTTGGTTCGCCAAACCGTTCCACCTGGTTGTTAAGTCTTGGCTACAGGAGAGGGAAATGCAAACTCTCGAAGTCAGCCCGCTCCAACAGTGGTTCCCGACAGAACAGGTCCCTCATTTCTCTTATGAAAAATGCTTTGAGCAGGCGGAATGGGATCCTTTTTGCATCATGCACACAAGTGGCACTACTGGCCTTCCCAAACCCATCGTGGCCAGAGTTGTAAGCACACAAATGGTTTGGCCAAGACAAGCCTCAATTGTGGGCGCTAATCTACATTCAGGGAATGATGGCCATTTCTGATGCGCATCAGCGGCTTGATAGATGGCAAGGTTCTCATTACTGGCTGAATGAGTATGACCGAAGAGTCAAAAAACAGTTTTTCCCCGTATGTCAACAACGCCTTCCGTCGTTTATAGAGAGCAGATGGGACTGATCGCTTGACAGATGCCACTATTCCATGCCGCTGCTCTGTACAGTTTCTTCTACCATTCTGTGTACAGGAATACGATTACAATCCTAGGAATCGGGGAAAAGCCATTGTCAGCAGACTTGGTTTTCGAATGTCTAGAAAACGTGAATTTTGAGGGCGCTTTTCTCCCGCCTTCCATCCTCGAGGAAATCAGTCACAGCGAGGAATCTATGTCTAAGTTAAGCAAGCTGGAAATAGTTATCTTTGGTGGCGGTATGATACTTCTCTTAATCAAACATTTCTAGCGTGCTTACTATTATAGGTAATCTTGCCCGAGAAGTGGGGGATAGACTGGTCAAACACGAAGGTAAACCAAAATACAGATTCATGTCTTTTTATGTTGAAAAGACTTCGTTATCGCTATCATAACCAGCGTGTAGTCCTCAACCTGCAAATCTCTCCTGTGATTTCTTAATGGCTAACCGCTTTTTTCTTAGTTCCCATCTTCAACCTAATAAATACAACGGAGTAAGTCGACCAGGCGTATACCGACATATGCAGAGACTAAGGTTCACAGATTCGGCTCTCTCCCGATATACTTTCACCAGGACCCTGAAGCATGGGCATATTTCAAGTTTAACTCTGAGCTATTTGGAGCCGATTGGCGTCCATTTCACGACGGCAGCTATGAGCTGGTCATGATCCGTAAGGACAAAGAGCCAGGCATACAGGGATTCTTTTATACCTTTCCGCATCTCGACGAGTACAGAACTGGAGACCTCTATAAGCGTCACCCGACCCTTCCTGATTTCTGGATTCACCATGGTCGTGCCGATAACATTATCGTCTTTTCGAACGGAGAAAAGCTGAATCCTGTCACCCTGGAAGAAGTCGTGCAGGATCAACCCGACGTGCAGGGGGCGTTGGTGATAGGATCAAACAGATTCCAAGCCGGTCTCCTTCTTGAGCCCTCGGAACATCTGGCAGACGAAGAGGACAAACGAAGATTCATTGGTAGCGTATGGCCCATTGTTGAGAAAGTTAACCGTGGGACAGTTGCGCACGGCCAGATTAGTAGAGAGATGATTACTGTTGCGACTTATACTAAGCCTTTTCTCAGGTCTGGAAAGGGATCCATTCAAAGAGCTGACACGGTTCAGCTATATGCCGAAGAAATTGACAATCTCTACAAGCAAGCTGAAAATGGATCTCAGCTTCCAGTAGCAGACGTTGATATGAGCTCCGAGGAAACCTTGACGGCTTCTATTTCCAACTTGTTCGGGGAAAAGAAGTTAGAACCGGACACAGATTTCTTTGCTATAGGCATTGATTCGTTACAAATTATGAATGTGTCACGGTCGCTTCGCGCCAGTCTTAGTCTGGAGACGACTGTGCTGAGCGCCCGAGTCATCTACCGCAATCCTACCCCACGCCGGCTTGCCCAGTACATTTTGCGTGCAACCATCGGTAGCGAAGCCGAAACCGGGAAGAGAGAAGACAATGAAGATGTGAAGATATCGAAAAGCCTATACGAAAAGTATACACACAATCTCATTCCAGGAAAAACGGTGCGCCCTGCAGCCCCAAATAACAATCAAACCATTTTGTTAACAGGGTCAACGGGAGGGCTTGGCTCCTATCTGTTAGACCAACTCGTTCGTAGTACGGCAGTCAAAAGAGTCATATGCCTTAACCGGGCTGAAGATGGCGGTGCAAGACAACAGGAACAGCAAATGAAAAATCGCGGCTTGACACAGGAGCCGGAGCATATGACGAAAATCGAGTACTTGCATGTTGACTTGTCTAACGACAGACTTGGTCTCGCATATGGCTTGTACAAGGCTCTCTTGAAGGACGTCCATCGTATTATCCATAATGCTTGGCCTGTCAACTTCAATATTTCAATCGAAACACTCGAACCGCATCTGCGAGGCGTGCGGCGTCTTGCTGACTTCGCCGCCGAAGCTGACCACCGGATCGCCGTCGTTTTCATCTCGTCTATAGGGGCTGTGCATAATTGGGGTCCAAGCTGGGGTCCCGTTCCAGAAAAGAGGCTGGAAGATTGGAGGCTTCCTAGTAACAGCTACGGTTACAGCAAGATGACTGGCAGCTTAATACTTGAAGATGCTGCATTCGAGGGTAATTTCCCGGCGGCGTCGATCCGTGTCGGACAGATCGCGGGTTCTGAAAGCGAAGTAGGAGCCCCAACATGGAATAAAAATGAGTGGCTACCGAGCATGATAGCGAGTAGCCTCTATATGGGTGTCTTGCCCCGAGAATTAGGGTCGAACAATCGCGTAGATTGGGTGCCTGTCGAACGAGTGGCCCAACTTGTGTTGGACATTGCGGGAGTGACCCATGGACGGGGCATGGAGCCGCGAGAAAACCACGGATATTTCCATGCAGTCAACGCATCTGTGACGACTTGGGGCAAACTCGCGCCAGCCGTCCAGCAATTCTATGGCAGTCGGATCAAACACCTTGTAAGCTGGCCGGAGTGGGTGGATAGACTAGAGAAAAGCTCTACGGATGCGAGGGACATTGAGGCCAATCCGGGTTTAAAGCTCATTGAAACTTACCGCGGCATGGCGTCCGGCGCTACACCTATCCAGCTGGATCTACGGCGGGCGAATGAACGGAGTAGAGCAATGGCGGAGGCGCCGATGGTCTCAGCTGAGTTGCTGTCACGGTGGCTTCGGCAGTGGAACTTCTGATGAGTCCAATGGACTCATGCACCTAATAGGTTTCACACCGGCAGTACATACCCTCAGGCACATTATGCAATGCTGGACAGTTTCCAAATGAGTAAACACCCATGATAAAACTAGGCATGTTTATTACAAGACATTTGCTAGTTCTTCATTGAGAAATCGCTCAGGTGTTGGCCTCCTCGGATCATTTGACGAAGACATGCTGTAATATGCTCCAAAAACAAACTTCAGCGCCGTCCCGCCCGATCCCAGCCCAAGCTGGGGCATTGCAGCACCTTACCCCTACCCAAACCTATCACATACCGTTCCAGCACCGAACTAGGAAGGTTACAGCAGCCGTCCGACCGAGTTGATGGTGTCGCCGCGAGGCCAATCACGCTCCTCCCGAGCACACGTGTGCAGATCATCAGCTGTACCTATTTTTTGAGAACACTCGTGATCTTCTTCACGCCCACGTAATAAATTAGGCATACCGCTCATATATAAGACAGTGTGCGAACCTCCCAGCTGTAGTCAGCTTCAACTTAAAAGTCGACCATTTGAATAACTACCGAGTAGAAGGTAAACTACGCACTGAATAATTCGTTCTCGAAACCACGACATCGTATTCCCGCATTGCCAGCAAACAATGCATTTTCCGGACATCCTCCTCATCGCCGGCTTCGCAGCCACAGTAGCTGCGGCAGCGAAACCAACCGTGTATCTTATCCGGCACGGCGAGAAGCCGGCGGACGACGGTATCGGGCTGAGTCCCGAGGGTGAGCAGCGCGCGCAGTGCCTGCGGACCGTGTTCGGAGCGGCATCTCAATACAACATCGGGTATATCCTAGCGCAAACGCCGAAGGAAAGTAAGTTCAACAAAGCAGTATAGCGACCCGGTACACCGCCGCGCTAAATATCCCCATTCGCTGACGACATTTCCGCGGGTCCAGACGGAAAGAGAGCGCGGCCATACCTAACTGTCAAGCCGTTGGCGGACGACCTGGGGCTCACCGTGGATACGTCATGCGACCGGGACGACGAGAAGTGTGTGAATGATGCCGTGGACGACTATCAGGGCGATGGGAACATCCTAATCTGGTAAGTATCTCGCCGCTTGGGCTTGTTTAACCCCGACCTCCCGGTGGTGTCCCGTAACATGGCGACCGATGCTGACTCGAAATTACGCCTAGCTGGGAGCACAAGCAGCTGAACAACCTCGCTGAGGAACTGGGTGCCAAGGACGTTGATAACTATCCGGACAACTCTTATGACCTGATTTGGACCCAGCCGTATGATTACGATACGATCACGGCCGTTACTTCTGAGAACTGCCCCGGGTTAGACGTCTAGACTGGGGTTGCCACAGTGCTTACCACCCAGGCACAATATATTGAAATAGCGGGAACAGACTCGACACGATACGTCGACGGAGTTTTTTCTCGCCATGTCCTAGGCTCCAACATGAAGGATCTTTGCCGAGGGCGGGTGCTATCAAGTCCCACAACTTGGAGCTATCGGGAGCACGTGTACTGGCAATTCAGTCCCGGTCGGCTTCTTTCGCAGAAGCCACGGGGCCATCTGTCGCAAGGGACTCAAGTCATTTGCGGAGAAGCATTATCTACTAGTTAGTGCTCGTGGCCATCTCAACAGGAGCATCCCTCCATCTCAACTCCTCCTGATGGCACAGTTGGTAGCGCGTTGGACTGTAATTGAAATTGCTGGATATCCACAGGTCGTGTGTTCGAATCACACTCAGGAGAGTTACTTTTTTTATTTTTCAATGGTCATTTGCACAAGACAGTACAACTGTCGCGGACACAGTCGATTGCCACGGTGCGTAGTAACGGGCAGTCATATTCTCATGCTGGAAACATGAGGTGTATACAAAAGCTAGTCTATTTGAAGATCTAAAATAGAAGTCTAGAATAGAAACAGCACCGATTACAGCCACTTCTCTCCTTTGCCGAGGTGCGAGATGAATTCACCGCCATACCCAGCCTCCAAGCTCGCCCGATTGATCTATAAAAGTATCTTCCCGACGGACTCGGCGGGGGTCTCGGGGCCCTCGAAACTCGGCGAGTACTGCTTGAACGCCGCGACCTGGGTCAAGACGGGCCTCATTTGTTCCTCGGTGGCTATCGTGCATCACCCGTTTTAATTAGTAAGGCGTCTTGGCGACCTCGGGAGACATCAAAAAATCCCTGGGTTTCTTACCGTCGTCATACACGCCCGTGTCTACGGTGCCGGGACATATGTTCAGGAAGAGCACGCCCTGGTCGGCGTACTGGGCGTGGAACTTGGCCGCCGCCGCGTTCATGGCCGTTTTGCTGATCGAGTAGGGCGCCGAGAGGACGAGCTTGTACTCCCTGGTCAAGTCCGTATCTCCCATGCCGCTCGAGATGGTGACGACCTTCTTCATCTGGCCTTTCAGGATGAGGGGCATACAGATGGTGAAGAGGTGGACGTTTCCGATCACGTTGACCCTGAAGCACTCCAACATGTCGTCTTCCAGCTTCTTGTGGTCTCTCTCGCCTCTGTGCAACCATTAGTGCTTGGAATAATGCTGGTCTGGGCAGTTTCAATTGTTCGTACAAGGCTCCGATGGGGTCGTACTGTGACCATTTGGAGATGTAGCCCGCGTTGGCGATAACACAGTCGAGCGACCCATTCACAATCGGTGCCACGGCGTCAATAGATTTCTGGAGTCGCGTTAGCCTATGTCGATATAGGTACCTACCAGTCCGCTTTCTTCGTGTTGACTCACCTTGAGCGAGTCGTAGTCTGTCAGGTCTGCCTGGACGATATGGATGTTGGGACGGTTGAGCTCGGCGAGCACCTTCTTTTCCGTAGCGGCCTTGTCACGAACCAACCCTACGACTACATTGTCGGGGTTCTGTGAAACTTGGCACAAGAGCTCAAACTGATCCTAGCTATTAGCTTTCTGATCTTCATGGACATTGATAGCCTTCTCATCCCGTGACATACACCAATACCACGAGAGACACCCGTGATCAAGTATGAAGGCATGTCGAGGATAATTGCCTAATGAAGCTGTGAACGGGGTTTTAAATGAGATTTTAGCTGCTGTTGTAGTTCTGATACTGCACTTGATGGGAACCGATTTCAGGTACCAAACCGTATCACTTATACTCGAAACATGAACGGCAGAACAACAGCGCAGCACAACTGGCAAACAACAAATGATTGCAAATCGTTCACGGAAAGCCAGATAGCATGATTACCAAGAACCAATTAGTTATTAATTCTCGTCGTTAGTTTCACTTCGCTCGCGACTACTAGCCGACGTATCTTGTGGCTACAGCTCGGTGTGTTGGACGAGCTATCCCTAGATACACTAGTTAACTACCTGAGTATACAACAACACGAGCAACCTTAGATGATTGGCGGGCTATTCTCGATGGGGGCGTACCTAATGGACAGACAACGCTTAGGTACTTATGTAAGGGAACGCCAAGGCTCGCAGCTCGCGGAAAGTTGCCAGCGGTGGGGTTATTCTTATGCGCTACCAGTATGTCCAAGGTGTCAGGCCGACAGGGGGGGGATGGGATGAGCTGACAAACTATCGCTGGTGAAGGTTATCGTCGTTCGCCGGGCGTTGCATTTATATATAAGATCCCACGCGAGCAACTTTTCGCGATGTTGGTAAATCGCCGCCCCATCGTCCCCGCAGAAACTTCACAAACTAAATCGACCGAGAGTGGGCTCTCGTCGCGAAAAGTTGACTACCGTAGGCGTGATGGATGAAAACATGTCGTCGACCGACAAAAACGAGGCGGCCAGGGGCTGCTGGACGTGCAAAGGTTGTATAGGAGCACCAGGAGGCTCCCATTCCCCTCCCTGTGGTACTACAATGCTAACTCAACCCCATACAGACCGTAGAGTTCGGTGTGACCGTGGTCTGCCCAGCTGTGCCAACTGCGCCCAACTACAGCAAGTATGTCAGGGGTACGGCGTGCGTCTCTCCTGGCCGAAAGAGGGGAATACGAAGCGCTTCATGACTGGCGGGGGAGCCGTCTTCCCAGCAAAGAGCTGCAAATGCACCGATATCGAGCTGGTGCCCACCTCGTGCTTCGACATGGAGATGTACTACTACCTCGTAGCGCTCCGCTCAAGCGGCAGGTCCCTCTCTCCCTTCTACGTCTCCAGTGTGCTCGCTAACGTCACCAGGAGCTAATAACGAATCTGTTCGTCACCCAGCTGGCCTGATACTCCCACCTCTTCTCCCATTAAACCCAGTGGACCTGAATGCGGAAGAGCTGGGGCTGCTCGAGTATTGTGAGTAGAGACAAATGCTCACACGTGCCCGCTCACCCCGAGCGACATGGCTGACAGAGCCCGGACATGTAGTTCAATCCACCGCCTTCTCAACTCTGGCGACCCTTAGCGTAGATGTGACCCGGGTTCGCGACATGTTGGTCCGCATGGCACTGACAGACCCTTCCATCTCTGCCAGGGCCGTGCTCCACGCAATCCTGGCCCTCTCCTCGCTCCACCGCGACGGCCCGCAGCTACAAGCAGCACAGCACAAGACGGCGGCCGTGGGCGCGCTCGGGGCCTCCGCAAAGAACGGCATCAACACCACCGCGGAGGCGGCTCAGCACGTCGCCGCCAACATGCTCCTATGCTCCTTTGAAGTATGCACCACCCCCTTACCCCCAGAGAATACATCTAGAGTAAGGTCGACCGGATACTAACCGGTCACCCGACAGATCCATATGGGGACCGACTCCCACGGCCACTGGCCGTGGTATCTCCTCGGCGCCAGAGACATCGTCAAGGCGGCCGGCCTCGAGGCGCAGGTCGCCGACAGTGACATCTACCAGCTGGTCTTGTGGACATATTACCACGACGTCCTCGCGAGATTCAGCCTCCTCCACTGGCGGCGGCCGTCGGCTCCCAAGGCTTTCGAGGACGAGATCGGCGTCAAGTGCGAGTGGCGGGACCTGTGCGCCTCCGTAACCAAGGTATGTATTCATTTATTTATTCGTTTCACAACGCGGCGGCGCCGGTGCTGGGTCCTGACTGTCGCTACGCAGCTCGAGATAGATATCGGCCCGTTACCCAGGATACTGAGCCGCTTAGGAGACGTAGTCGACGCGCTGTGCAGTCGTAAGCACCCGCCGGCGCCCCTCAAGACCCTCCAGAAGCAAATGAAAGCCTCGGAGCTCGGCGTCCGAAATGTACCCGAGCTAGCGGTACCGCCGCCCGCGTCGGCTAGCTATGAAGGGCTGAGGCGGATGACTGTCCTGACCGAGCTCTACCGCACAGCAGTGTTGGTGTACATCGCCCGGATCTGCGAGAACAAGTTTGGGGCGCAGAGAGACTTGGGGCCTCTGCTGGACAAGGGATTCGCCCAGATCGAGGGGATGGACACGTGCCAGCGTCTGCTCCCCGTCTTCATCCTGGGCTGCGAGGCCAACACGGACGAGCGGCGCATCGCCGTACTCAACCTGCTGCGGCGGACAGAGACCACACACGTCCGGTCCCTCGAATGCATACGGCGTGGACTGGACTCGATCTGGATACAGGACGACCTCCATGCTGATCAGGATACGGTGCATGATTACATGAATAAGCTGAGCGTCGTCGTCAGCTCGAGTCGAACCCTCCCGACGTTCGTTTAGTCGCTATGCCGGCCAGGAGAGCCTTTACGGTGAATAGGATCCTTGCTTGATGTGCCGTGATTGATTGCCCCGAGGTGAGCTGCGAGTCTTCCCTCCGGTGTTGATAGGCTGTCCGACGACAAACACTCGCTCTGGCTTATATTGCGACTTAATTGGCATTCTACTTGCGCCTACAAACCGTCGGCCGAGACCTTGAGGATTCGTAGCACAAAATATGTCTCCGACTGGCCAAGTATAATATTCAACATCGAACAAGTATCCTCAGGGAGATGCTGTTTCGAAAATCTCCAATAGTATTAGCGCTTGCTGGTTATACACCATGGCTGGGCTCTGACTAGGGATTAAGCATTTGAAGCGAGGATACTTGTAGACCAAGGGGACATAGTGGTCACCTGTGAACACAACAGCACATAATATCCTAGAAGGAACAAACCAGGCTGTTCTAGGCTAGGCGAGCCTGAATTATCGAGGGATACAACATTCCCGAGATAACAAGCAAACGCCACATGGGAACTTGTACCACGTAGGGTCGTCAAGTCCTTCATAGCCATGTCCAAACACAGACTCATCCTACATGATGTCGGTTCCCCAACCTGCAAGACAAAAAAAAGGGGGTGAAAGGGGGGGGGGGGGGACTTTTACGAATGGGGGCCCGTGCTGAGGCGTATGGGCCCCCTAATCGACGAGGCTAGCTGAGCGAGATGAAGCGGCGCGGCGGAATCCCACACGGGCTATTCTCATTGGGCTCGAAGGGCGGTCGGCTAGCGAAGCACCGAGTCCTGTGACTGTGACTGTGGTAGGACTGCATTGAACAAGGCGTGACGAGGCTCCCCATTAGCGAGAGAGCCGGCATGGCCCCGTGATTCCTTGGTCCTGATGGGCACTACGCGAGCAAAGGCCACCGATCGACTCGGAGGGATCGGCTGACAAAGCCAAATACCTACACATGCGGCTCGGCAGGACCTGGCATGCAAGGGAGGCCCTGCGTTCGATTAGGGGTTCGTATTGCCATGCGCGCAATTGCCCCTGGCTTCAACCGGCCTACTACCGGGGACTCTTGCCCCATTCCGATTAACGTCCCCCCATGCTCAGCAGCAGTCGGCGTCGCCACGTGCATGGCGGCGACGACGGCGACTGTTGGTTTGTCGTATGAAATAGCGGTGGGCGGTGCATATCGGCGGGCATCCATCCGCCCATTCCGCCCATCCGTCCATCTGTCCATCTGTCCATCTGTCCATCTCATCCCATCCATCCCTAGATTAGATAGGTGGTGCATGGCTGACGACGACAGCCTATGGATAGTAACCAAAAAAAAAGGATTAAAGGCATAATAAGATTTAGGAGACGTCAATAGCAGCAAGACTGGTCGTCTCCGATTTTGCCGGCTCCATCACTACTAAGCCGACAACAACGAGTGGCTGGCCCCTTCCGCCCGTCCCGACCGAGGTGGCCTTACTCGGCGTCCTCGCTCCTTTTATCCGCCCTCACCTCAGGCGAATGGAGCAAGGGCGCGATGGTACCGGCAGAATAGGATAGCCGTGGAATCAGTCCGTCCGATAGTTGTGGCGGGCGCGACGAACGACGAGACTTAAAAAGTACGGTACCTACGGGTAGGTACCCAAGTACTGCCTTCCCCTGGCACTACTAAGCCTCTAGGGTTTGTACGTTTTTACCCTGGTGGGTTAGTCAGGCGCGGGAGCTAAGACGCTCGTGCCCATTATCGACGGCACTGCCGAGGATCTGCCGGGGGGGATTGGGCCAGTCCGCGTGGATTCACTGACGTCACTGCTGCTACCTACCTAGTACCAGCTGAACATCCCATCGCGTAGCGCGATGACGGGCCGCGGGGTGTTCAAGGCGAGAGTGGGTAGGTGGTCTTGATAGATTGAACAGGCAGGATGAATGGAAAACGTTACGTTGTAGGTCCTAGTTGTGGGCGGGCGAGAAGTCTCAGACCCGAGTGCCTCACGGAAGTAGTTAAAAAAAAAAAAAAAAAGTCAACGACCGACGGCCCATGTCGCGTCACACACATGCGCGTACCTAGCCCGAATGTGATTTTTTTTAGCTTCCGTGACGTCGTACAGGAGATGGGTCTAGTATCGATCTAGGTTAGATTGGGGGATTTCGGGAGCGGGGGGGGGGGGGGGGGGGGGGGGGGGGGGGGGGGGGGGGGGGGGGGGGGGGGGGGGGGGGGGGGGGGGGGGGCGCGGGGGGGGGGGGGCGGG
>MU281336.1:373351-489060 GCA_022385595.1 Xylaria palmicola | reverse complement strand
GCGACAACCACATGCGCGTAACTAGCCCGAATGTGTTTTTTTTTAGCTTCCGTGCCGTCGTACAGGTGTTGGGTCTTGTTTCGATCTTGGTTAGTTTGGGGGTTTTCGGGCGCAACCCCCCCCCCCCCCCCCCCCCCGATTCACGCTAGCCCTTCCATTCGAGGCCATCCTGGTCTATCAGAATCCCCTTTCCCTCTGCAGGAGAATACTATTAGATCCAGCACGCATCCCGGACTATTAGCTGCCATCTGCCCATATCGTAGACACCAAGAATACAAACACGAACTTGGGAGGACGAGAAGGCGCCCGTAAAGTCGCCCACCCCCGCCCTGGGCTACTGTCTACCATTGGATAAGTTGCATCTTGAAAACCACATCTGCTTTTGGGAACGGTAGTATACAGTCCTAGGTAGTCGTAGCCTCAGCAAATCAACAACTGGATAAAAGAACGCGTCTCTCTCTTTGTGAGATCCCGACATCTGGCGTCCGTAATAGCACATCTCATAGGCCCAGCTTCTATTCCATGCTTCTATTTTTTTGGATTGCAAATCTATTACATTCGAGGCCGGCCTGTGGGTAAATAATAATCAATCGTTTTTGGGTCCATTCCCCAGGTGACCTGGCCTCGAGGAATCCTTTGGTTCATCCAGTGCCTCTATCCGTCCGTTCTATATAGGCACCATAGTCATATATACCTACAAGCCAGAATGCTCACTTGAATGCCCGCTAGTTAGCCCTTTACCATACTCCCGAAATACGCCGTTGAGATGAAAGTAGTTCCGTCCAGCGAGGACATCGTGTCTCGTGCCCCCTCGATGAGCGGGCTCTTTTAACTGCCTTGTGCTGGGTACATGACCTGTCGTTGATCATGTTGTTGCTGATGGTGGTACGGCAACGTGGTCGGCGTACACCCCGGGCAAGCTGAATTCTCGCTACAGCGGCCATGTTTGGGACAGTGCCACTCGCCGTTGGGGCGACACATCTGGCACTCGACGCAGTGGTCCCAGAGGCTCGCCATCACCCACTGGCTCTGGCAGAAGCTGTAACGGAAGCCCCCGAAATCTTCTTCTGGTCTGGTGGTCCCTAGTGCGCGGCGGAGAAGCTCGAACTCAAGCCGCTCCCGCTCATCCTTGCTCTTCTTCCCCTTGCTGCCGCGCGCCTTTTTCCATTGTTCTTCCCAAACCCGGAATGACTCCGTATAACCGCGAATCTGGGCCCATGATTCATCATCGGATAACAACATGTCCACCATCAGGTCTACGTCCAGCTCCTCGACATTGGGCTGTTGTCTCAACCATGTCGCGAAACATGGGTTGGCACTGCAAGGCTTTTGAAATAGGCCGCTCGGCCCAAAGAAGGCAGAGAGATCTGTAAAAGGGTTGCTGCAGGCGGGTCCGCACGAGCATGCCGCGTTGCAGCTCAGACCATATTTGCTACATTCGCAGGAACTACACGTCTTTTTCTTTCCCCGCGATTTCTTACATGTACAGGATATCTCTCCCGGCTTGGATTGATCCGTCGACGGAGTCGGTATCGAGGGCAAAGGGGGCCGTGATGGCTCCGGGTTCGTGTAGATCTATGATGGAGGCAAGGTCAGATTTCCCGATTCCACCAGGCAAGAAAAGCAACAATACGTATAGGGGGCTCGAGTTCATACCTCGGCCGACTCGTCCGCGGGCTCTCCCTGGGCGTCCTCCTCGTCATCCTCCGTCAAGGCTTCCGACATATGACGGGAAGCATCATGGGACTGAGGTGTCGGCAAAGGTGCCGGGCTATAGTGCGTAGGTACACCGGGATCTGGATACGAGGAGGACGCAGTCTGGAATTGTCCGCTGTGAGTGGGTGTGTGCGACGCGTAGGGCTCTCCGTATGACGAAAGGCCGCCATGCTGCGACTGGGTTTGCATGGTGGCAATAGCAGTGTTATTCCTTTGTGGTGCCGACTGGGTATACGATGCTGCCGTCTGGGGGTTCCCGGAGACAGGTGAGTATGTCATGCGTGCGGCGGCCTGTGGGTTATGAGGGTGTGTCTGCGTGTAGCCGCCGGCACTCTGGACGCCGCCCAGGCCGGCGGCAGCATAGTGGGCGGCATGGGGGGAGAGCTGAGGGCTCGCCTGGGCGTGGGTATACTGGTTGGCATACGGGTTGGTCTGGTGTTGCGGGCTGTAGGGGGGCGCGGGGTATCCGGCAGGCGAAGCACTGCCCTGGTATCCGCCGCTCCCGTAGCCGCCGTGCTGCGTCGTCACCGGGCCGGCCGAGTACGAAGTGTAGCTGACGGCCGGGTGGTGGGCCGAGGGCGTCGGCTGGGCAGCGTAGGAGGCATTGCCGTAGCCAGCTGATGTTGCCGCGGCCGGGTAGAGGGCAAGACTGCTGGTCAGGTGGCTCGGGTGCTGTCTCAGGGCAGGAGGAGTGGTCTGGGGGATGGCGTTGCTGGACTCTCTCGACGTGTTGGATCGCTGTCGTTTGGTTGGCAGATACGACATGGCAGTTGTGCGATGGACCACACAAAGCCTCCGGGTCTGGTCGGGTCGGGGTCACACCTGGACACCTCGAAAGACGAAAGAGCACAAGGCGTATGGGACGTGCTCTTGGTTCTGCTGCCGCCGCTGCTCGCTGCTCCGGCTGCTGGCTGGTTGCTGCTGGTGCTGCGGTGCTGTGCTGTGCTGTGCTGCGGTGCTGCGTTGGCCGACGTCTTCCGCTCTTCTGCTCTCTTCTCTACGTCCGCATCGGTGGCGACCGGCTTTCTCTCCTGCGCTCTCTCTCTCTCTGCGAATCCAAGGCCGCGTTGTACCAATTGGCCGGACCCGGTGCTGAATGGCGTGTTGCAGCAGCGAGGTTGTCCAAAACAGCGATAGCAAGCTAATTTTTTAAATCGTGTTCTCGAGATCCGCGTTCGTTACGAGAGGGAAAAAAATGTGGCGTCCACTTCCAGGCCCCGCGCTAAGGAAAGGGCGGCCGTTAATTGCCTTGGGCAGGTCGACTAGCGATGCTACCTTCCTACCGGAACAGGCAATTGAAGCAAGAGCGGATCCATACACTGGTCGGGGGCAGTTACGGGCAGTTACGCTGTGGCTGGTGGGCTGGTAGACGGATCGATGGGTGGTCTATAAATGCCCTGCCAGATCGCGACACGGCGGCCCCATTGGCCCTCTGCAGGTGTTGGATCACCGGGCGCCCAGGCGCTCCTCAGGGGGCCGGTGACTGCCTGCCTGCCTTGCTACATTACCTACCTACCTACTTGGGTAGTACATGTCTGTGCCGTATGCTGGAAGGGGGTACCTACCCTACCTAGGTACTTACTTTACCTAGGTACTAGGTATGTGCCTGAACACCGACGGAGAGACACCCCACCCCAAGCGGGAGGTACCTAAGGTACTAGACCCTCATTGGGGATAGGGCAGGTAGTCCAGGGACCTAATTACCTACCCTACCAGGTACCTACCTTGAGTAACTAACCTCAGGTACTTCTTGCACCCACAGCAACTTGAGTGCTTATACTTGCTTAGATGACAGAACAAATGAAGAAAAAGGGTGTGCCAGCCAGCATAGCTGAGACCAACCACAAAGATATGTGTGCGAGATCCATGCAAGAGATAGATGAATACAGCTGTGCACCTGATTCACAGTTCTATCAGTTCTATCGTGGCTGTGTTGTCGCAGTGTTGTTGCAGTCGACTGATCGTTACGAGGAGAAAGAGGTAGGTTCCTTGGGGTATAAGTCATGGGGAGGGTATCAATCATCATCATCCCTTGCTTGACAAACACGGTTAGAGTCAAGGGGCCTACCCAGCTAAGCAGGTAGATACTACTACTACTACTAACTTACTAGGAGGTAGGTATGTACCTGATATGAACAAGTAAAACGTGACAGCGCAGCATGATTTTTTTTTTTTTTTTTTTTTTTTTTTTTTCATTTTGTTGTAACTCTTCACCACTCTTTGTCAGCGACATGGTTTCAAGGTCGGGTAGGGATTGGCTGCGTGCCTCTCACTGTTAATCAAAACACGGCAAGAATTCTCTCATCACAGCAGACCTGTAGACTACCCACGCACCCCCGACATGTAACCCGTACTCCGCAGATAGGTAGATGTGAGCTTGCCCATAACAGGCACCTATCCAAACCGGTACAGCCGGTGTACACGCGCAGACGCGCGTAACCCCAGCACGCCTTGGGCTGGCGGATGCAACCACACGATCCCACGGGCCACCATCGTGTGCGCAATTATGACGTCCAAGTGAACCCAAGTGAACGTTGGATGGTCCAGGACAAATTCTCTGTCAGGCATCTTGCTAGACTACGGTTGAATGGCGACCGACTTTTTGGTCGGGCCCCCTAAGCCACGGGGGGTTCTTATCAGATCATCATCGGTGTTTTATCGTTCAATGATGATCGGCATGAAATTATGTGCAAGGGATGGCCGTCACCGGTCTAGCCGCTTCGGGTAGGATGTTGAAATAAAGTGTACTAGTAGGTAAAATACCTATCTAGACCTAGTCGTCAAAGGTTATCTAAAACGAGGTTTGAGTCTAGGTAGCATCAGAACTGCTCCTCATCAACGAACAATGCAGTTCACAAATGAGCCCTTGACACGTCCCTTTCTACCAGGTAGACAACTCATATATTCCTAATACATTCTCAGCAACATTATCAACACCATTCTCTCCTCATCGAAAATGAGTGTTACAGGTGAGTGTTACGTACAGCTCCTGTTCTGCAACCCTGTGTAAGTGAATGGTAGGGTGAGAGCACCAGACGCCGCGCATATCCCTAAGTCAGATGCCTCTCATGAACCCCCTTCTCATCTTGGGCTGCATCTCCCCCTCTTTCTTGAGAAACCGGTACTCGCCCCCGGGGCTGCCCACGACACAGCGGTCCCTGGTCCGCAGCGCCTCCCTCTCCTCGTGCTCGGTGCGCCAGCGCATGAAGTAGCAGCAGAGCGGGAAGAGCGCCGTGTCGGCGGCGGCCCAGGCGAGCAGCACCCCGACGTGGAGCCCCATCTCGGGCCGGAGGTCGAAGAGGACCTGCCGCGTCGCCGCCACGACGTGGTGCAGCGGCCACGCCCGCCCCCACGCGAAGAAGCCCGGCGCCAGCTCCAGCGCGTGGAACGCCGTCGCCACGTTGGTGACGACCCAGAAGACGAGCCAGAGCGCCGCCCACGGCTGCCCCAGCACCATCGCCGCGTTCTCGCACGCCACCCCCAGCGCCACCATGCCCAGGAAGTTGACCATCCAGTACACCAGGAAGGACCCCCGCCCGTACGCCGTCGCGCGGACCGCCACCTCGGCCGCGGCGCCCGGCGGCCCCGAGAATGGCACGCCGAACGCGAGGGGGACCAGCGAGTATGCCAGGGATACGAAGAAGTATAGCACCAGAGTGGCGAGCCAGCGCCATGCGATCAGGTGCCAGAATTGCAGGGGTGGGTGTCCCTGGGGATGCACGTATTTCTGGTCCCGCGGATTGTTAGTGTATAGCAATGCACATACGGAATGGGAGTCCAAATTTTGACCGTGCGATATAGGTGTGAAGGACGTACGTTATGTATTGGCAAGAAGAACGAGAAGGAGAAGAAGGCCACGATGATCAAGTATATCAACCCAATCGTCACGGTGGGAGTAGCGGTTAGGGGCTCGAACGGTCGGAGGTCAATTTCCACTGCAACATTCAACTTCAGTTGTCGTTTCGAGAGTGGTACATCTGAGATTCTGGGAGTGCGGTAACGATTCTAGGGTGTCATATCAAACCCGAAGATTCTCGCGTTCTTCATACGGCCGGAAAGACAAGGACATAACGAAGTGGAACACCTACAAGGCACCACGCCGGGGTTCACAGCCGCGGGAGCCTGCGCCAGGACCATGGGCGAGAAGAACGACGTGTTAGTTAGGAGCATCCGGCTCCAGCTAGCCCCAAACTGAGCCATGAACTGCGACGTGAGAATCTGGAGCTGTGGCAGGATATAGTTATACGTCGTCGTCTCCTGGCGGGCGGTCTGGATGATGTACTGAATGGCCCCCGTGGGATCGTACGAGCTATTCCCACTGACAACGGCGTCGAGCAGCAGCGACGTGGCGTTGGGGTTGACGATGATGGCCGCCCAGGCGTTCCAGTTGTAAACGCCGCGTCGCACCGCCATCGGGTCGTAGTTGTACTCGGCCGGCGGGATGATCCGGTAGCCCAGCGACTGGTGCAGAGACGACGAATGGATCTGCCGCGTCAAGTTCGTCAGACTGGGCCCGACGATGGCGCTGACGTTCTTATACGGTGGCACCTGGGCGTCGAAGTCCACGACGTGTACTTCCAGCGCTCGCAGATTGTTCTGCACGTTGTGGAAGACACCCCAGTACAACGACAGCGCGGCGAATACGAATGCCATCAAAATGATGACTTGAGTTCCATCAATATCGGAGCCGCTATTGGACGGTGTCATAGGCCGAGCACTTACTTGTTCTGGCCCAGAGTGTGAAGACATGTTTCCTTACTTTGTCCATATGAGGATGCCAGAAACCAACACTCCGGTGAGGCTGCTCATAATGCCTCTCACTTAGTATTCGGCCATAGTCCCGTGAACTATATTCATGGATTGAATCATAGTCGTGTGGATTAAAGGTGTTTTGGTCCGAAATGTCGCCTTGGCTCTGTTGACTATAACTGCTCTGGTAACTCTGCCTCCGATAACGACCCGGTCTCGTTCTACCCGTGGTCGGCTTCTGAGATCCGTTTGCTCGACCTGCTATCAATAACCGGGAAGCGTCAGGGAGCGTGTTGGGTCGATGCTGCATGTTGGCTAGCTCCCTTTCCGTCTCTCATATACCTAGGCCAGCTGCCCTTATAACTCAGACTGGAACCAAGGTAGATTCAGGAAATATCGAATCTTCTAGCCTCGCACCCAAGACAAGATATAAATAGTCATAGATGTAGGTTGTTTAAAATAGAAAACCTATCCAGATTTCCGGAGCCCGCGAGCCAGGGCCTGCCGAGCAAGACATAGATGGATCCTCGAGCCAGAATGCCTCGAATCCGGGTTTATTCTAACCTTGAATCATCAGAGTCTAAATAGATACGCACCTTGTTGCCATTTAGAGTTCTGTCAATAAGCACCTGCACCTTGCCCATATTGACGCCCGAAATGCGAGGGACTAACGCCTCAGTGATGAATGTAGCTGGGGGATATTGGAAGCTTACCGGTTTCTCTGCAGAACAAATGGGAAATACTCCCTGTCGTCGACCGGGCCCATGGGGTTCAGGCAACAGGTAAACTATAGGATTCGGTTGATAGAAGTATGCACATGTTCAATATATGGGCTTCACCATTGGACTTTTCACTTCCCCAGCCGTAATTGGGAGAAAGAAAGCTTGGATGATACTACACCGTTGAAGCTAAAAAAAAATTAAGGTTAATATAGGTAAGTCGGGAGTTGAGTAAGCTTCGTTGGTAATAATGCTACCCAGAACTCTATTGACCTTGGTAGTATGCAGGGTAGGGTAAGAGATGTTGGCACCTGCACCGCGGCACCTTAATACTGAATGCTTGTCCTCTGTTGGGTGGATAAAGCAGGGGCATTCAATTGATCGGTGCTGGGGTTAGTTGAGTGGGCTCAAACATGAATCCTGTCGTTGATAATACTGCCACAACCGTCGACTGTGAACCCCTTTTGTGGAATGTAAGAGCCTATTAAGCTTCCTGGTGGCTGTGCCAACTATCTACTAGTCGATTCAGTGCTCTTCATATCTCACGGAAGACTTCATCATCTGATTACCCAGGCGTAGTTGGTAGTTGGATTGGTAATTTTCACGTAGAGTAAGTTCGCAATATATATACAAGTATCGATTTCTAACACCCTCTCATATACATTTAAAGCGAGCCCTTATTTTTGATACATCAAATTCCGTGTTGAGGCCGTGAATTCTGCATCTGGAACGCCTTTCTCCGGAAATCGCCACACGTAATCCTGCCCTTTGTAAGACTGTATGCAAAGCTTCCAAAACTTATGGATTGCACTGGCATTAGACCTGTTTCCTTTCCCTAACGCCGGACTTCCCAGCCAAAAAAAAAAAAAAAAAAAAACCAACAAAGGATAGTAAAATAAGCTTGAGAATACCGAATGCTTTATATTTCAATTCCACGCCGTTCCAAGCCAGAGATGGTCGCGGCTAAACTGGCCGCGAGGCGCTCCACACGTCTCAAGGCCCTGCTAGCTACCTCGTCATCTTCCGATGAATCAATCAGCTCATACCGAGCAAATGCTTTCTCAGACTCAATGCCGCCAAAAATGTCGACGGAGGAGAAACCATCAGTGTCGAGTTCAAGTGGGCATATTGAGTGGGCAGGGCAATCGTTATCATCAAAGATATCGCCATCGAGATTTGAAGACGTCGTCTTAACGGTGGTGGAATTTGCGTTTACTTGGGGCCATTGGGCTTTCTCAGTGACCGATTGAACAGGTGGCTCAAGAGACGGAGCGACGGTCTTTTCGTTGTTGAGAGCATAAAGGTCGTCCGCAATTGGGGATGACTTGCCCATTAAAGCACCAGTATCGATTTCTGGAAGCTCCGGGGTCTGAAAAACCGCAAAGACGTGAGGAAAGGCAACGCTATTGGGGTTCGGGTTCAGCATTGACATGCCCATGGTCTGTTCGGGAACCATGGCAATGCCAATTTGTTCGTGATGTCCGTACGCCATCGAATTATACGAATTGGTTTCCTTTGGCACTTGAGTTGGTTCAGGCCGGCTCTGCTCTACCTGAGTTTGTGCTTGGGACAGAGCGGCAGGATTTTGGCTCATCGTATCTAGATATGATGAAAATGATGGTGAAGATAACAGTGCTCGTGCTAAATCGTTCAGACGTTGGTTCTCCAGAGCAAGTGTACGGTTTTGGGCCCGCAGGTCAGAGTTCTCGTTGACTCTGACGGAAATCTCTTGCTCCAGTTGGGTAATGTACTCTTATTCAAATAATTAGCCTAGGCAATCTTAGCATTAACTGGGGGTTTCTCACCTTTTCTTCTCGAGCGGAACGCACGAGCGGACACCTTGTTTCGGAGTTGGCGTCGCTCCTTGCTGCTGAGTTTCTTGCCTTCTTCACTAGCAAGCAAGCGTTCATCCTCATCCATATCCATCTCCTCCTTCTTCAGACGGGGGACTTGAAGTAAGGTCGAGTCGTTATCCGGCTCCGATGAGTTTGCTTTCGTCCTCATCGAGCTCAGCAGCTGCGATATCTTCTGGTCAACAATCGGATCTGTCGAAGCAGTCTTGGAGCGAGATTGCCTGGGCGGCTGTGGGCGCTGCTGGTTCTGGCGCTGGATAAGCTCCTGCTGCTGCTGCATTTGCTGGGCCCGAGCCATAGCAGCGCGCTGCTGGTGCATGCCGGGATACATGCCGCCGAGAGTGCCGGCCCGCGCGGCGACGGCGGGAGATCCGGCACTGGTAGCGTGGGAGTTGATAGGCGTCGGCGTGAAAAGGAAGGTGCTCTCAGCCGGAGACGTAAAGCTCACGTCCATGTCGGTGGTGGTCATCGAGGTCTGAGGGGCGCCATTGAAGTTGTACAATTCCTCGCCTGGGTTGATGTAATCCAAGTTGAAGGCCGGGAGGGCTGTGGAGTTGAGGGCCAGCGTGTTCGCCACGGCACCGGGAACGAACGGCGTCTGCTGCTTGTACTGATCGTATTGATGGCTTGGGCCGGACAGCGTCTGGTTCGTCGGCATGGTGCTGGTGGTGGTCGCGATGGCGGGCGTGGGCGGGGTGAACTGCATCTTGCTTGTAGCCGACGGCGACACACTCGGCGACTGATACGACTCTGGGTAATCTAAGAAATCCATGAATTCCATTATATCCATAGGCTGGGGCGTATCCGCAGCGTTGGACTGGCTCGAAGCACTCATTATGACAATCTGATCCAGGTGCAGTTTCCCGCGATGCTGCTGCTGTTGGTGGTGATGCTATCGGATGTTTCTGTGTGTTTCTGTGGATGGCGGTGCTGGGGGGGGGACGGGGGACAACGGGTGAATCGGTTGATAATGTTGTTGATAATGTTGATGATGTTTTTGCCTGTGTGGATAACGGGTAGTGCACAAGAAAGGGAGATGGGCGTGCTAGTCGGGAGGGTTGAAGACAGGTATGGCAGAAGGGAAGAAGATCCAGGAGCAGGTAAGCCGTTATTGAGAGTGAGAGTAGTTGCAGCGGACGACCGACGGGGTGCAGGGTGTCCCAGCCTTTGGCGTAGGCCGTGGCTTGGGCGCTCCGACCTTGGTCCACGGTCCACGGCCCACGGCGACAGGCAGGGGTCGAGAGGAGGGATGTACCAAGAGGGGAGGGACGCGTAAGCCTCTGTGATGGAGCTTAATGGGGCCGGTGGGAGGGGTGCCGTTGGCTGGCTGGCTGGCTGGCTGGCCTGCTCCCTGCTCCCTGCACTGCTGTTGTTGCGCACTGGCTAAACTAGCCCTCTTCCCCGGGCCGATGCTCGCCAATCAGAGCCCGATCTTACGCCCCCACCCTGGGAACCTTTTCTATCTCGATAATTGCAATTACCCGCCTCAACGCCCCTCCGTCCCCGGTTTGCTACATATTCCACCTCTACCTGACCTACCTACGTCCACTACACGGGACTGGAAGCACAGGGGGCAGCATACAAGTGCATAGATGACGCAGCCAGCTTCCTCTTTCAAGAGTTGCTGTCCAATAGTCTCGAGCTGTCCTTGCGATAATGGGAAGCCTGCCTCAGGTTGTCAGCCAGCGTGAGCAGTGCGGTGTATGTAGGTAAGCGATGACGATGCCTTTCCCGGCGACGGCAACGATGAGGCATAGATGAATAATCCGGCATGGCTACCTAATCGAGAATCGGAGTCCTTGGATGGGGTGTCTATGGAATACGGGAAGAACAAAAGGCCGCAGTAGGTGTCAAGGTCGTGGTAGGTACCCAGGTATCTACGTAAATCACATTTCCATGTACCCTTAAGTAGGTTAGGTACTTGTAGTGAGAGAACGTGGAGGCGTGCCGGACTCTGACATTGTTTTCGACTCTCGAGTATCTAAAACTTCCCCAAAATAGCATCCGAAGCAAGGTCCAAGTGGTCCAATATCGGTTGGAGAAGTATCCAGTACCTTATTCATCGGTAATCGCTCCAACGGGAATACCTACTGCCTCGGTACCCAAGGTACAAAAACACCGCCCCTCTCGCCTTACTATAGGCAGGCAGTTGATCGACGATCACCTAGATGCAGTGAGCAAACAGTCTTTGACTAGGCCGGCCCATATCGATCCCGCCGTATACAAACCTTATAAGTAAGTTGGTTGGAATCTTAATGTTATCTTGTATTTTGGCTCGACCGACCGGTTTGCCTTGCACGGCTGGCTTGTCGAAGTGCATCCGTATAACTTACTATGTAGAAGGCCGTCTAGCCTAGCCTACCTACGGAGGGTTCCCTTATGCAGCACGACGCATAAGAGATGCCTAACAATGGAACAAACCTCCCCGAGTCGTGGTTCGTTGTTAAATGGCAGCCTAGCACCTAGCATAACTGCCTACCTAGGTACCTACTAGATAGCGGCATCCAGCCACCGGACGACGCTAGATGGGCCAACCGGATCTGCTGGACCTGCCCATCCTCAGCAGCATAGCCACCACCGCTTACCACACTAACGAGTAGCTTACCGCCGAACCTTCCTTGTAGGCAGTATACAAGTAAGTAGGTCGGTACTTAAGTAGTCGTGTTCAATGTGCCGGTAGACAGTAGACCAACTGCGACGGATGTAAGACTAGAACGAAACATGTAAACACGCACGCTCGGGGTCGGGATGATACCGTTAGTTAGGTACCAGGGTGTTTAGTAGGTAGCACCTCAATTACTTTACATCTAGGTACCTGGAATTCCTACATGTAGTGGTGTTATCTGCCCTACACCCTACCTACCGCTTCCATCCAATGGCGACAGAGAGAAACTCGGCGTCCCGCAGCGCCGTCCTCCGCGCACCTGGGAATGGCCGGCGCCAGCACGGGAATCTGGCGCCGAGGACTGCAGGAAGAGAGACCAAGGCCAGAACCCGTTGCAGCGCGCATGTCACTATGGCTATACACCAAACACCAGGCCGGCGGTGCGCGAAACCAGGGTAATGTGCTACCCAAAGCATGCATACGTCCATATTGTTTCGTCCGATCGACCCGCGCGCATCACCCCCCCCCCGGTCCGTGCTGGGGCGTGGCGTGTGGGACACGGGATGGGATGTGGGCAGACGATCATGCCGACGGAATTCACCAACGAGCGTCTGGCGACTCTATCTAACACAGGTGGTTTCAGATGGGGGGACACCGCTCGGCGGGTTCTTCAGCGGGTCGGTCAGGAACAAGGGCGACCCCTTCGCCTGCAATGTCCTGCGCTCGAGTCATTTCGACTTGTTCTAGCGGTTCTTGCAGTGGCGGTGCACAGAGTCAGCTATGCTGATTGGGCTGACGCGCCGGTGGACGGGCCCACCCAGAGTGCACTTACGCCATATGTGGCTTAGCCATGGGCCCTTTCAGCTCGACAGGGACTTGGGACTTGGTTAGGTGATCAGAGTCTAGGTTCTGGTTCGTTCAGATTTGGGCAAATGAAAATACGAGATGTCAAATCTGCTGGATAGGGGGGACGCATGGCGCAGCGTCTACCGATACAGCGATATAACCAGCGACCATCGACGAGGAGACGCTGACGCAGACACACTCTCATCAGAAACGCGCTGTTCCTGAATGCCGGCCTCTTAATTTGATTTTGCATTGACGCTAATTATGAGAAACACCCATAATAGAGGCGGGCACCGAAATCACACCGACAAGTCTCGAGTTGGCCTACACTCTGAGCAGCCTGGGGCCAGATTATCTCGCCTGGCGACGATGGTAAGTCGGCGGGTGTGGATTGGAACACCGTACTCTGATAGGGACCGTCGCGCAGGGCGAGCCCTCCGCCGGCCGATGGCAAGCACCGGCGTCTCTGCGGTCGCGGACGTCCCATCACCGATTGGACCGTGAGGCATAACAGGAGATATTATCACGCACGCACGCCTATCACCGTCTACCAACCCTTTGGCATGGAACTCGGGGCACCGGCGACATGTCGATGCGGTACGACGTCTTCGGACTGGAATGCAGTTCACCTTAGGAGCAAGTGTACGACGCGAATGGGACAAGAGCCACCTCACTTCCCTACCGATGTTTTGGGAGGAGGTCCATACCACACTGTGTTTGTAGCCGTATCCAAGAACACGGTTGATGGACCGGGCCGCTGGATAGGTTGACACTGTAGTGGTATCCTATAGGGCTTGGAGAGCATCTGTAGCATGGTGAGACGCGAACTCTCCGACTAATGAGGAGACGGTGCTGCAAGTGGGCTGTGCTCACTCACAAGTATCCCTTTGATCGCAAGTGAAGCCCGACAGCGCCACCCCCTATAGCCCCCCTCCACGACGTGGACCAGTAGAAACTAGCTGCAGTAATATACTACTACAAGAGAGGCCTCCAGCTGTTCCGCATCCACGTCAACTCGAAGAGCTGATGAGGCGGCGGCGTACCCCTAATTTGAGGAGCATTCAACTGGATCGCTCGGGCTTCATGAGGGTTGAACACTGCCCTACCGTGTATGAACGAGCCCTCCTAGCCCACGTAAGCCTCAGCTTGAAGGGCAAATACGGCCCTACTTGATGGCTTAGGGGACTCTGTCCTAGTCCTCCTACAGCGTGGTATTTCAAAAAGTTTAGGGCTTGTCTGGGTAGTACTGGTGGTCATGATTATATTTCAGGCTTGCAGGGAAACAAGCTTCGGGAATAAGCTATCGACAGCTCCAGTATCAGCTCGAGAATGTCGTTTGTGACAGTTTAGGGGTATGCGGTCCCTTGTTGCTGTATTCAACCCACCTCGTTTTCGGTGCCATTTACTCACACGGTTGCTCTCACATGATTTTCTCTTCAGCTATTCATATCATCGCCAGGCTTGTTTCCTAGTTGTACTGTCCATGACCTTCAGTTTAAGGTCTCTCTACGCACAATAAATTCCTCGACGTTTAAGTTTATTTGTTGTCATCAAATACAACTATTGCACTGAACCGCAATATTACCATATTGTTGGTCAAGCCGAACAATTGACCCTCTGCAGTTACTCATATGTGAGGCTATAAAAATCATTCGCCTCGACATAAATTCAATCCCTATTGGAAGTCATCTCTACTGTTAAATGCCCAGTACAGCCCTGCTCCAGAGGCATCTAGAGCGGGAAGTGTCCCGTAGCCGTTTTTAAGAGGTATCGAATAGGTCTACCTCACAACCGCCGTCGCTGCATCTTACCGAAGCTTTCCTGCAGTATCGGTCACACGGCCATAGCTAAGATTCAGACCATAGTAATGTCCAACCTTTGACCCACGCATTCGAGGGTGTTTTCTAGCACAGAATAGAGTAAATCCATAAAAAAACAAATCTATCAAAGAATGACGCATAGTTATTGAAAGAGCTAGGTATCAACCGTGACTGTGTGTTGCTGTAAAGGAAAAAGCAGAGCAACTGGTAGACTAGACAAAAATAACCAACCCCCCACCCCCCTTTTCTTTTAATTACGTAACCCCCTTATTGTCCTCACTCCCTACTTGCAATACTCATGAGAATATTCTAACTCATATTGTTATTTTTTTTTGGAATAAAAGCAGGCAACTACCAACTCCTTTTAAATAAAGACATTATAGCGGTGTTATCAAAAGTGCTGTGACAAGGCTCTCATAGAGGGCTTGAAATTTCTTCATTTCATCTACTAATCGAGACCAATGGGAGTCCAGCCCAGTTTTAGAGAGTTCCAGGGGTGTCCGGTATCACTTCTCAAGCTTTACCTTCCCTTTTTGAAAAATATATGTGGTAGTGCGGTAAGGCTTTCGAACCATGTGCAAAAGCCAGGATCGGGCTTCCGCCAACTTTACAAGCTTTGAGTTAAACTTTGCACTAATACAAAGCCGCGCTGTATTTCATTTCGGACGAGATACTGGTATACAAATAAAAGTGGTAGCCTAGACCTATTTAGGGCCTCGCAATGCAGGCCTGGTCATGGCAAGCAAACACAAGACTTGCAGACGGTGCTCATCAGCTATCAAGGAACTCCGGATCAATACCGGTTAAGCTCGAGGGTATCCAAGCTGGCAGTGCAGACTTTGCTGAAACAGACAGAACTTGGATCTTGTGCAATAAAGAATAAGTCAATCCTGGAACCCCTAATAGTTGTGAACTGTGACATCATTTTAGGCCGTGTGTATGGCAAGGGGACCGCCACACAGCTGAACAGCATCGAGTTTGTATGCGTGCATGTATGTGTGTATGTGCGCCAGGCTTGGATCCCTACAGTTGATCCAATTTAGGTACTTCTAGGTATGCAGGTGCGCAGTATGCATGCCCTCTGCTGAAAGAGATATTATCATAGCCGGTAGCGTTAAGACGAGAGTGAATAGAAATGCTCAAGGGTTCGATGCACTAACTACCTAAACTAGCCTCGGCCAACTGGAAGAGTTGGGATGACGAACATACGCAGATGGTCTATCCGCTCTTTGTAACCTTTTTAGGTAATGGCTGACTTTACGCCAACGAGGCGAATAGGTGCCTTGGGCTACCGGTACTCGAAGAACCTGAGAAGAATCTGAGGCGATGAATTGGGAGCTTGAGCCACTTTTCTGACTGCACCAGGGCCAGCTCTACCCGTTGAGTTCAACGTGACCAGGGCTAGGAGGCGCATCACCTCTCTCCCAAATGACCGGGTCCTCTCCGACAGAAAACTCGATCACGCCCCCCTGTACCATAACGTGCTCGTGATTGAACCAGTTCTTGTCCCACCGCTTCCCATTAATCTTGACGGACTGGACATAAAAGCCGCCGTGGCCAAGGCTAGCGGCTTCCCCGTCACTCTTGATGCGCAGCGTCGCGTTCCTGTTCACCGTGATGTTGATGTCGGCAAACCACGGCGACCCAAGCAGATACACCGGCTGCGTGACGATGGGGTACAGCCCTAGCATCTGCCAGACTAGCCAGGAGTTCAGAGCCCCGGAGTCGCTGTTACCGGGGACGCCACGCATGGTGTCGTCGAAATATTGGTTGGATAGCGCCCGCGATTGGTTCACGGACTTGTGCTGCTTGTTGATGTAGTTGTAGTGGTATGGCGTTGCGAAGTCTGGTTCGTTTCTTTGGACAATGTCAGTATGGCCTGCGGTCTAGATGACAAGAAAAAAGCTTTGGTAGGGCGACGCACCCGATATTCATGATTGATGTGATCCCAGCAGCATTTGCGCCGAGGTCCGCCTGGCTTGTGTTTGGGAGAAACTAGGAATCGAAATGTCAGCATTGTATTTGTCTTATTCACCGAGGCAGACTCACTATGTAGTCTAGTCTACGCTCAAATTCGGCCGCGCCGCCCATGAGTTGGATGACCCTCCTCATGTCATGCGGAATGCTGAAGGAATATTCCCATGGTGTCCCCTCATAGGTGATGGAGCTCCAACCGCAGTAATCGCACTTCGCAGGGTTATAGCCTTGATCGTCCCATGTCCCATTCCACTTCCTGGGTGTTAGAAACCCCTTAAAGCCTACGCTTTCAATGTCGGGATTCCATATATGCTGCCACCCAGCTGCTCTTTTAAGGTACTTGTCGACGTCCTGGGGAGCCTTGCCAGCTGCCACGACGCTCAAAGCGTAGTCATTTAGAGAGTATTCCACGCTTCTGGATATACAGCGGGTATTATTCGTGCTCACGAAACCGAGTTGCTTCCAGTCACCCAAGGCGCCGCGCCCCTCTTTTATGCCGGCCGTGATATCGTTGAGAGCGTACGTATTGGGCGGGATGACCTCGGCGTCTTTCACCATTGCCCGGTATCCGGCGGCCCAGTCGATCCCCCCTCGTAGTCCCTTGACATAAGCGTCTGCTAGCACGTTGTCGGCGTTGCTACCCCCTTGGGTTATGCCGTTGGAGTTGCCAGACCGAGCGTCTGGCATATATCCCTCGTGGCGCCATATGTCGATGAGCGAGCGGATCTGGCCCTCGTAGGCCTCGGGCTGTATTAAATGCAGCAGGCTGACGGCGCATCGGAACGTGTCCCAGATGGCGTAGAAGTCGTCCCAGGACGGCTCGTCGGACTCCCAGAGAGGGTTCTCGCCCGTACGGTCCGAGGGCATCAGGTGCATCATGTACAGAGACGAGTACAGGAGGACCAGGTTCGTCCGATTCGCCGATTCGTCCGTCGGTACCTGGATACGGCTGAAGACGTCCCTGTTCCACTCGTCCACGGCGGCCGACACGGTCTTGTTAAGATCCCACGACGGTATCTCTTCCTTGATGAATTTGCACGCCTTCTCGGCTGAGATCATGGATATGCCGATGCGTGACTTGATCTGGGGGGGTGCGGTGGCGCCCCAGCTGAATACGGCGCCGACACGGTCGCTCAGAGAACCAGATTTTTGTCTCATCGCGCCGTAGGAGCCGAACATGGGTTGTCCGATGGGTTCGCCGCTGAACGAGTGGTAACCTGGGTTGGGATCGGTATTTCGGCCGCGGAACGTACGGGCCTGTTCCGGCTCGGACTCGAACTCGCCGCAAAAAAAGACGGTGAAAGGGGCGCCGAGTCCGAAGCCACCTCTCGTGGTCGTGTACCCAGTGTAATGGGCGCCGTCAACGCTGATCTCGCCATCCAGGAAGATTTGGCCGCTTGTCCCGTCATTCAAAGACGGTATGTAGTGAGACACATCGACTAAGATGTGCTTGTCGCCGTTGGGGAAAGAATACTGGACAATGCCCGCGTGACGAGCCCCTGCTAGCTCGACAGTGATTCCATTCTCGAGCTGGGTCTTGAAGTAACCGACGCTTGCCACGTCGTCGCCCACCCGTCGTTGCCAATAAGTGGTGTTGTCCAGGATATTTACTGGGGGTTCTATGGTTGTGAGCGGCATCTGTGCCACTATCCCGTACTTTGGCCCTCCTCCAGTGCCATGTTCGTGCATCTATTTCAGGATCTCAGGTCAGTACTTTCAGTTCACGATACTCCGTATATGATATGCCAAGTTTTGAAAGCTCGAGATATGACAAGGGACAAAGCTGCCGGGGTATGTTATCTCTACGAAGACATGTCCAAATGCGACGTCAACCAAACCCTATAGGACTGACCATGCTGATGCCAGTAACAAGGCCCTTGGGGGTCCAGCCCCCGTTGATTGTAGAGAAGGTCACATTCTCCTCGTAGGTGTCGATGCCCATTTTCACAACACCGAACGGCACGGCGCCGCCCACGAAAATATCACCACCTCCATCTTCACACAAAGTCAACGCCGCTTTCTTGGTGGAAGGGTTAAATATGAGGGGTGTGACTTGCAGGCGAGTCCATCATACGGCCCTAACCCGCCGATGAACGGGTTCACGTATTGTGCGTAGTCGGCTTTCGCGCTAGCTGCGCTCACCAGAGACAGCAGCACAAACCATGACGACGAGAACTTGAATCCCGGAAGCAAGTGCATAGTTTCCAATTAAAAATGCTCAGTTTACTCGAAACGAGCTAGCTCGTGGTATCAATCAGAGCAATCTTCTGAAGCAGCGCGACGCGGGGAACGTTCTGTTTACTCCCAAAAAACCCGGGTCTGGGGCGGCAGTTGGAGAAGACATCGTGATGAGGTAGTAGCCGCTTGGAGAGCGGCACAATGCCCCGCCCCTCGCTCGGCTGCTCACCGGGACACAAAGAGCGTGATGGGCCTGCATCGAGCACAGCCGGATTCGGCCCCGGATGCTACCCCGGATTCACCATGCATGCCGGGCCCGCAACGAAGACAGAAGGATGATCCAAGGGAGCCGATGTCGGTCGCCCGGATAGCGATGAGATACTGGGACATCTGGCTTCTTATTACATGGTGTAAATAGGGGAGAGTACTTGATGCCGAACACTGATCGTTGAAGTCGTGGTTGATCGGATCCGTGATGTTTGTCTCTTCCAGTCCATCGCACATGGACATTGCCACGATGCGGGGAACAGCCAATAAATGGTGTTGACGTGCTGGGTGTGCCTCGAGTTCTGTGGCACCACTGTAACTACTTGGCGCCCACACTTATTCTGAGCTTCCCGGTATCTTGGGTCACCATTGATCTCTACCGGTAGTACGGAGTACGTGGAGTGACGCTCATGATGCTAACTATGCCTTATTGTGCTCTCTTTATGAAAGGGAGCCTGCGGGTAAAAGTGGGGGATGATGGGGTTTTGCGGATTTGGATCTAGCGGTTTATGGTCAGTGTTAACAAGCCTGTATCCATATCGTCTGGCCAGCCACACAACCCGCCAATGCATAAGCCACGCGGTCGGCTTGCTGATTTACCCCACCAATTGACATTCAGCATTCTGACAACGCAGCAACTCCCCTCCCCCCTCCCCCCCTAATCCTGTAGCTTTATGAGCTCTTTGAAATCAGCGTCGATTCTGGTCGAACTCGTTCAGTAATAGCTGACTCAGTTACATAGATATACAGGTGTATGTTTGCTGAAGCCGAGTATCCCCAAAGTCAGCTGTTGCCATGTTCGGATTCGTCAAGCGCTTTACTGATAGTGCTCCGTTGTAGTGGCGGATAATCCGAACACACTGAGCTTGGTCTGTGAACAACCTCATGCCAAGAGGGAATCCGCAACTCATATAGCTCGTCGAGCACTTGACTGACCGACCTGCGGTGCAAAAGGATAAATCAGCTTTACAACACATGGAGACACGCAGCCAGGGCCCCTGTAGCTCCGGCCCTCAGAGGTCTCGGCAGGAAAGGTGTGCGAATGCCAGTTGCAGCAACGATCATCGCTGGCCTTCGCCGCTGGCCATCGATGGTCGTCGATGATGGTATCGTGTCGTTTCAACTTATCGTGGTTGCCCATCGATCTCTCCGCATACCCAGTCTAAGTCATATGTCAAAAGGCCTGGCCGCCCAACTAGTAGCTCTTCTACCTAGTGAGGACGCAGTCTTCGCTCTGGAGCAGGAACTCTCTGACACGATCTTATATGCCATTCTCCCCCCCCCCCCCCCCCCGCCCGGTCCACGGCGCTTTCACACCATGACCACATGACTTGGTCGCTACCACTGTTACGCAGACATACTACTCAACTAGGTGCTCTCGCCGCCACCGAGGCTGCCGAGGCTCTGTTCACGGACTTGTGACTTGCAGGGCAAACGGATGCTGAGACGGCGACGAGCCTAACCAGACTTGCGGGTAAACGGTTAGGTTAAATGGGATCCGATCCAACGGCGAACACAACTAACGTGCCCCGGACTCTCTAGACTGACTCTTCCCGGAATTGGCACGAGGCTCGCATTGGATTGGCCAGCGCCGTCAGCTTTGTGCCAAATCCGGGCCCCTTTCCTTGAAGGTAGGTTACCGTTGGTGGCACTTCGAAATGCGCCTGGGTAGGGGTAAGCGGGGGCTAAGGGGGGTGGTGTGGGGCGCCCGGAGGCTTCTGCTGAGAGCTCCGGGCTTGTAAGGCGTGTCTTGCATGTCTTGCGTGGTTGTTCCGGGGAATCGGAAAACACGTGCAGAAGACCAAAACCAGCTGACAGCAGAAAATGGATGATCGGTGGCCCCATTCCGAGCCTTCCATGGGCTCACCCCCTCCCTCCCCGCAAGCAAGGCCCTTATGCTCTTATCTTTCAGATGTTGGCCCTAACGGATTTGAACGATTGGGCTTTAGGAAATGAAGTGTTTCGGGTCCGTTTATGCGGCACTAGTTCGGCACAAGCGCAGGGCACCCAGACCCCGGCACGCTCCTTGAACCAAATTGCTTCAGAAAACGAGAACTAATCTAGAGACGGCTCAAGAGCTGGCGCGATGCAAGAGGAGTTGCCATACGTCCTTAGTTTCCAACGTGGCTATAGCACTCACCGGGCCTGCGCAGACGCCATGTTACCTCATTTCTTAGGCTAATTACCCCTGGTCCTCCCATCAATCCCAAAGCGGCCGATGTTACACATCTATTGCCGCCGTTGGACAGCCTCACTTGGCCGAATTGGAACGTCCATTTGCGGATCTACGATGCGGGCTCCCTAAGCCAGCCCGTTCATCGCAAAATCCACTCGCGTGGGCAAACATTAACTGGGCCTCCATGGCGACAATCTATATAAGAGCATGCCAGCACCGGCGACGATCATAGCCTCCTTTCACTCATCGTCAAGCCGATCCCTACGAGAGATCCACTTAGTCCAGGTTTCTTTCAGCCACATTCATTATGCTCGGATCAGTCGCCCTCGCCGTTGTCGCGGCAGCTTCTAGCGTTGTCGCCTCGCCGCTTGACCTTCTCAAGCGGACATCGCCCGGCACGGGCACGGACAACGGCTTCTTCTACTCGTTCTGGACCGACGGCCAGGGCAGCGTCACCTACAACAACGGCGCCCGAGGCTCGTATGACGTATCTGTAAGTTCGAGGCACTCCATGTTACCACGTAGGGGGCCAGCAACTGACCATGTCTGCAGTGGAACAATGTGAACAACTTCGTCGCGGGCAAGGGTTGGAACCCCGGTGCGAACCGCGTCATCTCGTACAATGGTACCTGGAACGCCGCCAATGTCAACAGCTATATCTCCGTCTATGGCTGGACTAAGAACCCGCTCATCGAGTATTACATCGTCGAGGCCTTCGGCAGCTACAACCCCTCCACCGGCACGACCAAGCTGGGCACGGTCACGAGCGATGGCGGTGTCTACGATATCTACCGCACCCAGCGCGTAAACCAGCCCTCGATTGAGGGAACTTCGACCTTCTACCAATTCTGGTCCGTCCGTCAGCAGCACCGTGTCGGTGGCACAGGTTAGTCGGCCGCAATCCCCCGTCCATCGGAGCTCTCGTTACTAACCCCAACCACCATAGTCAACGTTGGTAACCACTTCAACGCCTGGTCCCAGGCCGGTCTCCAGCTCGGCAGCCACGACTACCAGATCCTCGCCACCGAGGGCTACCAGAGCAGCGGATCCGCCAAGATCGAGGTCTGGGAGGGCAGCAGCTCTGGCGGCGGCGGAACCACCCCGGACCCCGGCAATGGCGGCGGCAACTCCGGCGGCGGCTCTTGCTCTGTCACCAAGTACGGCCAGTGCGGTGGCCAGGGCTTCTCCGGATGCACTGCCTGTGCCTCCGGCTCGACCTGCCAGGTCGCGAGCCAATGGTACTCCCAGTGCCTGTAAATGCTGGCACTCGGGTCGAAATCGCGCTCTGAGGCGCAGGTTTAAAGACAAATGGACCAGAGCTTGTAATGCAAAGCCACACAGCTTGCCTGTAGCGTTTCTATTCGGTATATATTCTCGCGGCCTGATCGTAAAGTACATATATGAAAAAAAATATCGCTCACCTTCCAAACGGACTATATAATCATTTCGAGTGACAAGCCTCTGGTTTCTCACGATTATTGAAGGCTATTAGTATGCTCTATGAGTGTACAATAAATCGCGAGGTTCTTCTCACTATACAACTTATTATTGGACAATTAATTGGTGACCGAACCCGACTGCCCCTTTCGGTACCAGTACCGCAGCCTATAACCAATCAAATCATGTGCCAAGATGGAAGCTAGCCTTTTATTGGGTGCATCTACCCTGCCAAGCTTTTAAGTTATCCCCCCCTCCCCCCTAATGAAACTTAGACTACCTACTGCTCTATGCGAAGCCCGGTAACCACATAGCAATAAAAGCGGCTTGACTAGCCTCAGGTCACGCTAATGATTGACAATGGCAATATCTCTATATATGCCTCGCAGTCTAATGCCGTGTATGGTTATGCATTAAAGGCTTATTACTTTAGTTCGACGTTGTTGGATGCATTGTGATGTTTATCGGGTTGTATTAACAAGGGGCGAAAGGGGACATGCCTATTCTAACGTCAGGTTCAAGGCGCTCGCTCTGTCTGCCGGGTGATTCGCAAAGGCGACTGTGATGTCATCCAGCCGGGCCCTTGGAGACCGGAATACTTTGGCAGAGCAGCATAGCTCAGGATTATGCTTCTATGCAAGCGCTGGGGCGTTCTCATGGCGGGGTAGCCTGGAGTATTTCGTGGGTTGGGGTCATACCCGCCTGGATCGGCATCGTCTCGTTCCCGACGTGGTGTCACCGATGCCAGTACTGATGGAGAGTCATTGCTACTTCGGCTGAGTACACCCCGTACCATTCACGGTTCGTATTGGCCCGTCGACCTTACCCCGCTAGACTGTGCTAATTCACAGAAAGATGGCCGCGTGTCATCTAGACACCCCGACAAGATAGTTGAACAACCCAAACGCCAATTTTTAGCAATTATTGCAAGTATAGAGTCGAGTCATGGCGATCCATCTTAGCAATACTAAACCTGCAGCAGCAGCGAAGCCCGAAGGCAGTGCGAGCCAGCTAGACATAGCCCCTGAGAAACAGCTTGATGGTTCCGACTCGCTTCGCAATGTTGACCCAACATTAGAGAACTATGCCGCTATCATGGCTACAAATAAGCCAGATCCGCGAGGGCCAGGCTATATCAGATTGTATCTTCTGGCGGCGACCATCTTCCTCTGTTCTACTATGAGCGGTCAGTTTAAGCTAAAGGATCAAACCACATCTCGAACTCTTATTAACCCAACACTAGGCTTTGATAGCTCCCTAATGGGATCAATCAATGTGAGCGCCGGTTTAATCACCTATGGCGTTTTGAAATCCCCATTCGCAGCGCTAAATGCTCGTGGAACGCGCTCACATGACTATATAGGCCCTGCAAAATTACACGGAATATTTTGGGTTGCCAGCCACCGGTAATGCGTCTACGGGCATCGTTTTCGCCATCTTCCAAGTAAGTAAGAAGATGGGGCCAATTTTCTGCCATGAAAGATTGACAGATAGTTAGGTCGGGCAAATTGGAGGTGCTTTGTTTGCATTCCTTATAGATTGGTATGGTCGAACTTGGCACATCTGTAAGTAGGGCCCTCCAGGTTGTTTATCCCCTTTTAAATTATCTTATACACTACTACTATAAGGCGCTGTCAGGCCAAATCAATACTCCAAAAACGATTCTTCTTAATGATATTCAAAATGGCAATACTGAACATCGAGTGTTGTAGTCTTCGGCTGCCTAGGCGTCATTATCGGGACTGTTATTACTGGCCTAGCAACAAGCCTACCAATGTTCATTGGAGGGCGATTTCTGCTGTCCTTCTTTGCTACCTTGGCTACGACGGCAGCGCCTCTCTATCTGGTAGAAATCTCACCCGCTGCATATCGAGGAACAATAGCCGGAACATTCAACACTTTCTACTATGTTGGCTCTATCCTCGCAACATCCTCGGTCTACGGCTGTCATAAGTACCTGGCAGCACAAGGAAATCTCGACTGGCGGATTCCCATTTGGCTCCAAACCGTTTGCTCCGGACTAGTTGTTTTGGTTATCAAGTTCTTCCCTGAGTCGCCTCGTTACCTCGTTCTCATCGACAAACACGACGAGGCGAGAAACATCATCACTAAATACCATGCAAATGGCAATCCCAACCACCCTCTAGTGGAACTAGAGATGAAGGAAATGCTACACAGCATGCAAGGGCTTCCAAAAGCTACATGGAAGGATTTGTTTGACTTGCGTGTGCTTGTTGAGACCAGGTCAGCTCGATACAGGCTAATGCTCAACATGGCCTTCTCCTGGTTTGCCCAGTTCAGCGGGAATAAGTGAGTCATCTATATTAAACCCTTGATTTTCGCTTTATCAGGCTCTGAGAAAATGGTGCAGCATCATATCATACTACCTTCCAGTAATGCTGGACGCAATTGGCGTCAAGGATACAGATACGAAGCTTGTAAGTTACGCGCTGTTTCCCTCAGTCAAGCCATTCCCGTAAACCTTGCGTTTAAACAATTCTCTTGCTTTATTTATTAATATTGTTCGCGGATAGATCTTGAATATCATCTACGCGGTCATTGGCTGGGTTTTCTCCACGTGCGGTGCCCGTCTTCATGATATCGTGGGCCGTCGCAAGGTATGTGGCTGCAGCAGCAATTTTCGAATACTCTATTACCACATGGTTGTGACGAAGTCACTCGATGTGTGTTTATTTATCTATATCTCAGAACAAAACTTATATTTCTCCGCGTTTCATTTTCCCACTATCTTCGTATTATGTTCTGGGATCATTCACCTTATTTATTGTTTAATATTGACAGTTTTGTCACCCCCCATGTCTTGATGCAACCTTCCTGTGCAACTGTATGCAATAGACCTACTCCAACTGTTTTAGCCTACTGGGCTCGAAATTACTGTATTTTCTCGGTGCCCCAATTACTTACTATCTATCCTGCGCAGATGCTGATGACAAGCACGCTTGGCATGGCCATCTGCCTCGCGCTGGTGGCCGCTGGATCAGCTGGTAAGATTGAATACAACAACAACCACGCCGCAACATTATCAATCGTATTTATATTCGCATTTGGGGCTACTTTCTCCGGAGGTAGATCTGCGCTCGTCTATTCGTCCCTATTATCTTACTAACTGACATAAGCATTCACCCCCATGCAACCAGTATATCCAGCCGAAGTCGTATCCAATAGAATGCGGGCTAAAGCGATGGGAGTCTACAAGATCACAGCTGGCGCTGCAGGCTTCCTGAACATCTTCGTTGCGCCCATTGCATTATCTAACGTAAGTACTTCCAACAGGCTGGGTGATGAATCCTATCTCAACAGACTTACTGTGGCATGTAGATTGGATACTGGTTCTATGTATTCTTCGCCTTTTGGGATACGTTTGAATTCGCGTTCATCTATTTTTTCTTCGTCGAGACCAAAGGGGTGCCCCTTGAAGAACTGGACCAGTGAGTCTCTTGCACTTACTAAGCGCCGCAAATTACTATGCCCGTCCTCAACGTATTTCAAACCACACTACGGCCGTTATCCCGCGGGCTGAGCTAACTCGAACAAGCATTTTCGAGGCGGACAACCCGCGTGAGGCTAGCGTTGAAGCGAAAAAGAAGCTCAAAGTAATGCGTCAAGAGTCAGCGACCAGGAAGGAACAGCGATAGGCCAAAGATTCGTATTGACAGCTGGGGAGATGGAGAGATCAGCTATTTTCAGTTAGTGACAGTCATTCCTCCCGTACGCGCATCTCCGTCTCCACCAACAATTGACCAATCCGACAACACTGCTCAATCAGTTGACAAGGTCTGTGTTACTTTAAGTGTCAAACCTAAGCTGCTTTAGAAAAAGGAATATACTGTCGCTGAATCAGCGAGTGGACATTATTCTTCAGTACTACGAAGTGATATCGCGTCATGGCTAACATCGGTGACTTGCTCGATAATCATAATCATGTAAGAGTATAAATATGACAATTTACCTCTTCGACCAACGAGGATGGAGTCTCTGCTCACCCCCAAACCCAGTCCTGTTCCTTTCAGCTTGGACCCAACATGCTTCTCTCTACGTTGACTTTGCTGGCTTCGGCCTGCGGCGCCGCTCTAGCTTCGCCCACCAACCTCCCTCGTGCGGCCGGCCTGCCGCTGCCGTCCCGGACTATCTACCAGCTTGACGACACCGTGCCTGGCAGCTGGTTCGAAAACATTGCATTGCGTAGCAATGGCGACCTCCTTGTGACCATGCTGCAACCTTTTGCTGCGGTGTACGCCATTCAAAAGCCACTGTCAGGCTCGCCCAAGGCGTCCATCATCAATTTTGATAACTCCAATGGCCTTCTCGGCATCTCCGAGACGAGCCCGGACGTGTTTGCCGTCTCGGGTGGAACCTTTAGCGCTCTCGCAGTGCGTAAGTATTTCCTCTCAGTCAAACGGTTATACCCGGGGCAGCGAAGTCGACCACGATCTATATATCCCAGGGCAAAAAAAAAAAATACTAATTCAATATCTTGCAGCGGTCGAGGGTACTATGGCTATGTGGACACTCGACTTGACGGGACGAAAGCCGACCACTCAGCTCGTCACCAAGATGCCCGAGGCCGTATTCCTCAACGGCGTCATCACTGTACCCGGCTGCTCTACTCCGTACGTCCTGGTCGCGGACAGCGGACTCAGCCTGGTCTGGCGTGTAAACATGAAGACCGGCAAATATGATGTAGCGGCCGAGGTCCCCGAGATGCAAAGCGTGCCCACCGCCTCCCTCCCGTTGGGCGTCAACGGCGTGAAGATTCGCAATGGCTATCTGTACTTCACAAACAGCAACCTCGCTGCCATCTACAAGCTGGCCATCGACAAGACCGGCGTCGCGGTCAAGGGCGCCAAGGCCGAGCTCGTCGCCAAGCTCAGCGCTCCCTTCGTGGACGACTTCGATATCGACGCGAAGGGCAACTTCTGGGTTGCCACTAACATGAATTCCACCGTGGAGTACGCTAAGCCGGGCTCTACCGGTATCATCGTGGTCGGCAAGCCCACCGAGCTCACCGTCGGTGGTGACACGTCGCTAGCGTTCGGCGGTAAGACCAAGTTTGATAAGAATATCGTCTACACGGTCACGGGAGGCGCACAGAGCAGACCGGTCAATGGCACCATAACCGAGCCAGCGAAGATTGTCGCGATTGACAGAACTGGCTTCTAATTGCGAGTCCGTTATGCCGACTATAGGGTGGATTATATCCGTCAATATGGGCGCTCTAATATTGGGGACTTCACTGACAGCAATGTCGCAATTATACAATTTTGAAGTGAGCCTACTAGAAGGATATTTTCGCGCGCGCCTGGCAGTCTGCAGGGTGCTCCTGTATCTATTAAGTTATGGGATAGATTAGGTACAAAGAGAACACTCTCTATAGACAAGTAAACGTCCTTGCTCGTACGTTGTCGCTACCTTCTGGTATTCATTAGATTTCTAACCCTCTCACGGTACCTCCACATAGCGTAACTGGGATTGTAAAGCTAGGCGGTTCGAACATCGCTTGACTCCGAGGAATACATTAAACATGTAACAAGGGCTCGTTTAGAGGGCTTGCAAGGGTGTCTTCATTCATACGATAGTTTTCTATGGAGTCAAGGTGTCCTGCTAGATCTATTCTCCTGGCTCCTCGCGAGAAGGATTGGCTTGTTCTAATAGCCTCACTTCCTTCGCTAGGTATTACCTTTTTAAGCCTGTATCTAAGACCTCGCTTCGGACCTCCGTTCTCCGGTTACCTTGCCTAAGACCTCCGGTTTCCTTTATTCAGCTACCCGAAATATCGGGTGTCACGGCCTTCAGCTTCTGTAACCGGTGTATGTGTGACAAAACAGGAGATACACAACTGCAACTGCGATTTGATGAGACGCTCAGCACCACTATGGGATGTTAGAAGCTCTTATTGCTGATAGTCGTCTTTTCTCTCAAGGAGACTGCCTGTATACCCAGTATGACATTCATAAAAGGGACAAACATGGTGATTAGCTAAAGTAATCAGACTCGTCATAATTTGTTGGCAGTGAAACAAGTTATAGCCACTTATATTAAGTATGTAAAGCAAAAAGGAGATAAAAAGGAGAGAGCTATAGCTTTAAGCTTCCTAGGTGAGAAGTATATAGGTTGGGGAAAAAGTAACAGCTGACGTCGGCAATTCTTCGGTTAGTAAGAAAGGATAGGTGCAGTAACTCAGCCAGTGCCTCCTAGGTCCTATTAAAAGCTGTGCTGCTTCTAAATTGAGTAACTTCACTTTATACTCTTTAGAACTACTAGTACCTAGGGAAACAATTAATATACTGAGAAGTGTGCCTGGATATCTCAATCTAACACCGGTTGACATGTGAAACTGCTACAGTGTTAATGTACCTAGCAAGTACCTAATACAGCTAGGACACGGGGTAAGTACCTGCGGGGTACCCATGTAGAGTGCGCCTAACCCAAGCTCAATCCACGTAGAGGTATCTACCTGGCTGGGCTGTGATATATTCGGGTCCCTGTTGAGCTCCCACTTCATGCCTGCATTGAAAAGACAATCCTCAGCCTCCATGTTTCATTCGGCGTCCGGATTACGTCCCGACCTCTGATCCGCAAGGGCCCTCGCCGGCAAGAGAAATGTCCGCCACCCGCCGGCGCCAGAACAGCTCCGCGAGCTCGACCGCCCGCACCCTGCCGACGCGCCCCAAGTCGAAGGCCCCCGAGCCCAAGTCGGCGCACGTCTCGGACCCCTTCCTCCAGCAGTTCCTCGGCGCCACCTTCAGCCCAGCCGACTACCTCAATGCCGCGCTGCCCTCCCTCCAGACCGCCCCGCGGAGCAGCAGCAGCAGCAGCGACCCTGAGCTGGTGCCGCTCGCCGAGCTCTCGGCCCGGGCCCAGGCCCAGCTCTCGCAGCTCAACGCCCACACCACGCGCCTCACCAACACCCTGACGCAGCTGACCGACGACATCCTGCGCAGCGGCAGCCGCCTCGCCTACGAGGTCGAGCTGCTGCGCGGCGAGGCCCTGGGCCTCTCGGAGGCGCTGACCGACACCCTGCACGATGACGTCGTGAAGTTCGTTCCGGACGGGCTGCAAGAGTCCGACGCCGACACGAGAGGCGCCGGCGCCGCCCCCCCCTCCCAGCCCACGTCCACGGGCCAGAGACGCACGTCGGCCGCCGCCACCACCGCCGCCGTAATAGAACCACCAGCTCCCCCGGCGGAGGAGACAGCGGCGCCGACGACGGGGACGACGCCAGACGGCGGCGGCGCGAGGCGCCCCGCGGACCCGGCCTTCATCAGCCAGCTGCAGACGCTGACGCTCGTGCGCGCGCGGCTGGACACGGTCGTCAGGACGTTCGGCGACGCCATGGAGTTCGTCTTCCCGCCCTCGGAGCTCTCGGTGAGCTCCTCGTTCCTCTCCGTCTCGGCGCCCGAGCCCGGGTCCGAGGACCGCAGCACCGAGGAGAAGGGGCAGCGGGTGCTGCGGGAGTTCCGCGACGAGATCGCGGGCCTCTTGCGAGGTGCCGGCGGCGGCGGTGCCACTGTGGCCGACCCCGTCGAGGGCGTCGAGCGGGCCGCGCGCCGGGTCGAGGAGCTGCGGGAGCTCGCCACCGTCTGGAACGGCACGGCCGAGGAGAAGGGCCGCACCAAGTTCGTCGACGGCCTCGCCAAGATGGTCGAGGACCGCCACAGGGAGCTCATGCGCGAGATGGAGCAGGCCGGCCGGCGCGACGGCAGGGCGGACGGCGAGCCGGGCCACAGGCGGTCGGCGAATGGTAGCTTAGATGCTGCTACCACCGAGAGCAGAGGCCTCTCAGGTTATGGTATTATGAGCCAGCTGCAGAGATTACGTACTGGGTTATAAAATACCAAATGACTTGAACTTCATCACGGCTTCTTCAGGCGCTAGTGTCCGTTTTGCCAACCAATATGTGCGTATCTGCTGGTTATCGTCTAAGCATTTGAGTCATATTGGAAGCCATTAATCCGTTGGCGTGCTTATTACTGATTATTATAACAAAGCATATCAAGCGAAGAATAGTTGTTTCAGCGAGCACATGAAGAGGGATCCCAAGGCCAAGGCACGTACACCATATAACGCCAGTGCTTCATTACTCTCCGAGGACGTATATAACATGTGTGCCAAGCAGAGTCCCTAACAACCGGTCATGTGAGACCAAAAACGCCACAAAATGCTTTGATTTCCGGGCAAAACCGACTGGTATCAAACCTCCAAAAGAGAAAAAGAAAAAGACTAATCAACCTGCTCTTCTTATGGCTCGCTCTCCGCGTAGCACCATCTGTACAATTAAGTCCTCCATCCAGATGCTTAGAACCATAGCGTAAACATCATCATGACCCCCACTAGTCCCGCAGCCATGCCGGTCACCTCCTGAGAACCAGGAACCGCATTCTCTGTTTCTGAAGGGCTTGCGGGCGCGCTTGTTTCCGTGACGGTTGACGCGCTGGTGTATGTGCCAGTGCCGAGGGACGCTCCCAGCGTAGGTACAATCACATTTCCGTCCACGAGCCACCCATCGACTGTCGAGGTTGGGCATGCACGAGTTGAAACTCCCTTCGGATCGTAATTGGACTTGGCAACACCTGTCGGCGTGATTTTGGCCCACTGCTCGCTAAGATTATCGAAATCGGGGGATACCGGAGTCGGTGTGCCTGCGCGTGTGAACCCATCAAATACGTTCTTTCCAGTAGCCGTGGGATCAGTCTTCGGCCCGTAAGAAATGAGTCCGTAGTGGTTCTGCTCCTCGATCCACTCGTACTACAATATTCAAAGTCAGCCAACACTAATCTAAAATTTGGTAACTCGCACTTGAAAACGATCGTTATGCTCTGGAGGTGGGTAATGTCAAGGTAATGGGGTCCAATCACGGAAGCCACTCACGATAATGCTACCGCTCCAATATTTGCTCATTTCCGGCCCAAAAATCGACGCCTGGTCCTCAAAAAGGCGGGGGCCTGGTGTGTTGCACCCTGTTTCGCTGAAGAAAATGGGAACGGGGAAGTCCTTCGCCTGTTCTTGGAGGCCAGCATAACCGGAAGTCATGTAAGATGAAGGGTCGCACCACTGGTAAGAGTTGATACCATCTGCGAGTTTGAAGAGTCAATATACGCCACCCGAAGCCAAATACGTCAAAGGAATAGGAAGGGAAGCCCGAATAAAATACATACAGAAGTCGACATTCTCGGAGGCATTACCACCGCAGGTCAAATAGTCTTGTAGGTAGGGCCGGAGCTCAGCAATGTCAGTAGCAGAGTAGCCCACAGGAATCTTGCGGTAGCCCTTGGCGTTCCTATACGCCTTGAGATCTCGACTTGCGGCCTTTATGAAAGGTGCTGAGAGAGATTGGTTGTTAATCGCAATGATCTCGTTACCCACGAACAAGCCCAGCAGATTGTCATAGTCATGGAATGTATCCATGACTTTGGCGTAGTTATCGAGCTGCGTCTGGTTCCAGGATGGTTCATTCTAGGAGCTTTTCGTCAGTCATCATTCTCGTTCATGCATGCAACTTGGAGCCATACCGGAAGGATATATGTGCTGAAAGTGTCCATATCAATCAGAGCATATATACCAGCGTCCGCAAAAACCTTCATGCAGCCATCATGGTCTGCCTCAGGGTCCACATGATACACGCGTATGGTGTTGACACCAAGCTTCTCCATCAGAGCAGCATCTCGTGAACATTGAGCGGTGTCGATCAAGGGATCGTCTATATAACTTGATATCAGAATCGCGCATCACTAACAAATATAGACGGGTCTTGCTGACTGACCGGGAACGAGCTGGTAAGCAACACCTATTGAAACGTCAGTATCACTGAGCTGACGTGCCGTATTGAACATCCGTACCCTTGATGAAGAACTGGTCCCCTTCACTGGTGAAGAACTTGTTACCGTAAGCTTCGATAGTAGAAATCGCATGGGTAACCGCGGCGCCGCCAAGCGCCGCAAGGAGGGAGAAGCGCATCTTGGGAATTTAGATGGCTAGGTGCGATGGTGAATTTCCGAATCTGACACTCGAAATATCTCCTTGTGTACGGGTGCAATCAAGTTGTCAAACTTGTGCCACGAACGAGAGTCCTAATCCACACCGGGGCCCCCAGAGAGGTGGGCAGAGTCGACGATAGCTGTTGGCGATGTAGTAAACAAGAGAGCGCCGAGAGTCACAAAGAGAAAGAAGTGGCCAGTAACCAAAACAACCCAGCTGGCCCCGAGGGAGGGATATGTGCAATCAATGGCTAGCACATCGGCGACGAGTGTCTTGAGTAACCAACCGTGTCCGTGCCCGTGGCGGGTAAAGCTGTTGTTGTTGGCCAAGATGAGGCTCCGTAGCGATGCTAACGGGGACAACAAAACAAGAACGCAGATGAAGAGAGTGAAGAGAGAAGCCAAGCTTGTGTCCAGAACGGGCCGTAGGTATCGTGGGAAGAGATAAGGCCCGCCAGACCTGCCATTGCTTGCTCCTACCTACCTACTCCGTACTTCCCCGGGCAATTTCAACGACTGCCACGGGCGATGGATTGATGTGCTCCATCAAACAAGATCGATCGACGACCCGGTCGCTTCAGTGGTAGGGCAGCTGTGATAGGCCGTTGCAGGGCCCGCGCGGTCAGGTAGCTCCGGGCGCCAGGCTCAGAACAGAAAAGAGCACTGAGCCGCCAAGTGTTTTAGCCAGGTGGGACGGTGTTCATCTCAGCAACCGCTTCCCTTTTCCGGGTTGTCGAAATCAGAGAAAGAAACGGCATCCATGAATCCATGGCAGAATCCACGGAACAGTGGAGACGGCGCGTCATTGAAAGACACGCGCAGGAACACAACGTGAATGAATACGGGATGGAACCCTGCACACCTCGCATCCTGGCATCCTGTTAGCCTGCCCGCCCCTCTTGGTTGGTGCAGCCTTCCTAACCGTCGGGTGGCCGGCCGTTCGCTACCTATTTGCTGCCCCTTTGCTGCCCATTCGCATTCGCTCCCGCGCTGTCTGTCTCAAAGTCGGCATGTCAATCGGGGAGTGTTGGAGTTGGATGTCTCATGATTGCGTAATTGGTTGTCTTGTCGGAGCAGAGCTCATCTACATAGTAGGTACGCGAGCCGCGATGAAGCTTACTCCAATCTCGTCGGGCGTGCTGATGGATGGATGGATGGGTCCTCGGATCCTCCTTCATTTCGTGGTGTCATGAGCTTGTCTTTTTTCTTGTCGCTTTGAATCGGCTTGGCCAATCAACCTAAAATCCAACAGTCTTTCTCCAATCTAGGCGAAGTCTGGGTGTTTGGTCTTTTCGCACGTGCACGTTGAAAAACATATAGTGAATGCACGGCAGCAAATGAGCCGCTGCCGATTAGACTAATAAAAAGAATCAAGCGCAGTTGAAGGCCAAACACTACGCCAATGCTCACTTGTCTACGACTGCCAGTGCGGGTTGGAGCAAGGAGATACAATTGACATCGTGAAACCCATTGTGACTGTGATTGCTGACAGGTGCCAAGTAAGAGATTAGTGGGTATCCAACAAGTACCTAGGTACTTCTGCTGTGCCACCCCCAAGCCATGCGCCACGACGCCACATTTCTTACCTACGTACCGAAAAGTCGAGAATCCGACCAATTATATTCATTTTTTCAATCCTCCGTCTTTTTCATCTGAATACCACCTAGCAGAGCCTCCTGAAGGCAAGCATCCCTCACCTCGAGAAGTTTGCAAAGTCATCATTTATCGTCATCATGGTGAGCCCTATCTTACCCCTAGAAATAGGACATATGCTAATTTTTTTGCAAGAAAATCAAAGCAGCGCGCGGCGTCGAAAGCCACCTGCCGGCTGGGTCCATTGCCCCCAAGGTTGGATCATACCCATGGCCCCCATGGCCGATATCTCTGCTCACCTACTATCTAGGCTCCGAGGAACTTGGACCCGGCCATGCATCAATTTGAGCGTGCAAGGGAATATACTCGTTAGTTGGCCGAGCCTGGTTATCATCGTTAGTTCGGTTTGTACTAATGACCGAGTCGAAAGGTGCCCTCAACGCCACAAAGTTAGAGCGGATGTTCGCTCAACCTTGTAAGTACATCTGATTCTCGACGCCTAAGCGGCTGACTTCGTGACATGGCTTTAAAGCCCCCGGCTTTTACGTGCCTTATGAAGCCGCATGTTTTCTTCGGCGATACCGAGATTCCTATGCTAACCAGCCTCTCTATATAGTTATATGTCAACTAGGGAACGGTCATGTAGGGCTTACCAGAGTGGATATCATGGACGTAGTGCTAATGTTCTCAGGTTGATGGGGTGTACTCATTTGCTAAAGACCCCAACGACGTATCGCGATTCGCCAGTGGATCGGGGGATGGGTGAGACATGAGGTTTTCTATCATGGCAGACTAGAGCTGATATGTTACAGTGTTGTCAAGTGTTGGAATGTCGCGAGCCGGGAAGAAGTCTGGAAGACAACTGCTGCGGAGAATATCGTGAAGTCGATGGCCTTCACTAAGGACCAGAAACTATTAACAGCCTCCTCGGATTCAACAATAAAATTGTTCGATCCGTACAACACGCCGAGCCAGGCGCCCCCCATTCACTCATGGCTTGGTAACCACGCTTACACATCTCTATCCGTTCATCGAGATGGGCGCTCGTTCGCAGCGGCTACCGATGTAAGTCTTGGTGTCCTTTGCTGTCACATACCCTCTGCTAACCCTAACTAGTGCATATCTATTCACAGCCTTGATCAGTATACTGCTGCCCCGGAAATTCTCCGATGGCCCTCGTCCGGAAATACAAGTAAGTCATATTTGAGCAACCCCTTTCTCCCTTTATTACTGTTAGTGGCACGATGACCCCGTTCCGACGGCTTGCGCACCTTGAGTGCCTTACCTGTCGCTGAAAACGATATCGTCTTATCTCATCGGGAAAATTTACTAACTCTTCTTTTCAAAGTCACCTCTGTCGCCTTCAATCAGAGTGAAACCAGTGTGCTGGGTAGCTGTTCGGGCGATCGCAATATTATTCTGTAGGCGCACTCCATGTAGCAACTCGGGGTGTGATGGCGAGCACCGTAGGACAAAACTGACACTTTGTACAGCTATGATTTACGAACGTCATCTCCTTTAGCAAAAACGACACTCAAGTTTGGATTGAATAAGATTATCTTCAATCCAATGGAGCCAATGAATTTTGTAGTGGCCTCCGAAGACCACAATCTCTATGGTACGTTCTTCATTCAGCCAGATACCCATGATTCAGGACCCATTCCAGGCACTAGATCTTGAGAAGGAGATATAGTGAATACAGCCGTGACTAACTGGGCTTAGCTTTTGAGTACGAATTTCTTTGCTTCGTTCTGTTCGGCACTATCGTGCAAGGAAGTATTTTGTGGTATATCTCAGTTACTGACTCTTGAACCATACAGTATGCGTTCAGTCCAGCGCGCTCTGAATATATGTGAGTAACTCTTATATTAAGTTGTACCAACGCAGTAACTGACACAGAGGTTACAGACAAGGGCCACGTGGCGTAAGTCATCTCTCAAACTGCATCTCACTTGTTTTGGCTGCCATCAAACCGTACCTCACGTAATGGTGATTCCATCGCGAGGGAGACAGCGAATTGCCAAGCCTAGGCTGCGTATTATACTAATTTCTTTGTATTATAGGGCCGTTATGGATGTGGATTGGTCTCCAGATGGCCGAGGTTTGGTCAGCGGCAGTTATGATCGTACCATAAGACTGTAAGGATTTATGAAACCCCCACCCTGAGACGGCTACTGAGGTTCTTTGGCAGATGGAACCGAGACGAAGGAGTATCTCGTGACATATATCACACGAAGCGAATGCAACGTGTATTTTCCGTGGGATGGTCTCCGGACGCCCATTACGTTCTTTCGGGGTAAGAGCTACAGGTCACCTTGTTCGTGTTCTGTGAACGCTAGCGACTAAACTAGTAATAGGAGTGACGATGGTAACGTGAGGCTATGGCGAGCAAATGCCTCCAAAAGACAGGGCGTCAAGTCTGCTCGACATCGACAAGCACTCGAATACAACGACACGCTCATCGAACGATACGGCCACATGGTATGTAATACCGGGGCTTCTGGGAGCCCTGCCCTGACCCTGATATTCGTGACTAACAGGTGCAAAGCCCGAGATCCGACGTATCAGGAGACATAGACATATCCCCAAGGTTGTGAAGAAGGCGGGCGAGATCAAGCAGGAAGAGCTGAAGGCGATCAAGAGGCGCGACGAAAACGAGCGGAAGCATACCAAGAAGCAGTTCGAGAAGAGGGAAAGCGAGCGAGACAAGACGATCCTGGCGCGGGAGAAGTGATGTGCTATCGGCGGGGGCAGCGCTCGAATTGGCGGGGATTGCATTGGCACGGCGTTACGAGGACCGGGAAAACACGGGATACCAAAAGGAAACCAAATGTACGCATGGCAATACTTACTACAGGCGTTCAGAAAGGCAATGCGGATTGTTATAGCCCGAGGGCGGATATGCTTCGTTCACTGCTCGCAGCTGAGATCTTGAGCCTACCTAACCTGTGCTGTCAGTCCCTTCTCTTTCCCGGGGATGCATGCGTGAATGGACATGTGTCGTCGTCTGCCGTCGTATTTGCCTGTTGAGCCTCATCCCAACGCCGTGCGTCGTGTCCATGTCGGCCGGTTTCTATTTGGTAATGATATTGTAATGACTACTCGGGGGGGGTGGATAGACGAGCTGCCAGGTACCTGCCCAGCGACAACGGCCTGCAGTGCGCTCGGCACGAGCCGATTGGCGCAGAGGGCGTCTATTGTTAGCGGCTCCCCTCCCCTGGAGCACCCCCCTGAAACGGGCCCTGTGTTTCAAGCACTGAAAGCCCACAGAGAGAGCTCCCCGCCGGAGGCCAGAAGTCGCATCGCAAGAAACAAAACACCTGGCAGAACCCGCACTCCCTCGCCCCGGCCTCACTTTCGATTCTACACTCGGATTCTCTGCTGTGGTTGCTGGCCAACATTGACACGATCGCTCTCGGCCCTCTTTCTTCTGCGCCTAATCCTACCTAATTAATTCTACGTGCACCGCAGCCCCCGCCGCCATGGACCGCCGCGCGCCGACGCCCGACTCCTGGTTCGCGCCCTTGTCCGTCGACCTCTTCCTCAAGGTGCTCAACGTCACCCTCCTCCACCCCTTCGTCGCCTGGATCATCCCGCTGTGCTTCCGCGCCGAGCACCAGGCCTGGGACACGCGGCCCATGGTTGTTAGTATAACGTGGGCCATCTTTGTGACGCTGCTGTGGATGGGCAATGTCCTGAGCCACAAGATCGCATACGGGCTGCACCGCGAGGTCGACCTGGGCGAGGAGGTCATTGTCATCACGGGGGGCGCGAGCGGGCTGGGCCTACTGGTCGCAGAGGTCTACGGCATGCGGGGCGCCACTGTCGCCGTCCTCGACACCAAGCCGATCGAGAGCACCGAGGCGCGTGGCATCACCTACTACCAATGCGACGTGAGCGACAGGGCGCAGATAGCTCGTGTCGCGGTAGAGATTGAGCGCGACGTACGTACCCTCGTTCCTTGCCGTGCAGTCCCCTCCCCACTGACAGGTGCGCATGCAGCTGGGCACGCCGACCATCTTGATCAACAACGCTGCCGTTGTCACGGGCAAGAAGCTGCTCGACGTGGACTTTGACGAGGTCGAGAGGAGCATAAAGACGAACCTCTTATCTCACTTCTACACCGTCAAGACCTTCCTTCCCGGTATGATCAACAAAGAGACCGGGGGCACCATTGTCACCATGTCGAGTGTGATCGGCCAGCTCGGCGCCGCCCAACTATCCGACTACGCAGCGGCAAAGGCCGGCGTGACGGCCCTGCACAAGTCGCTGGCTGCCGAGCTGCAGGAATACCCCGAGATCAAGACGATCCTCGTGACGCCCGGCCAGCTCAGCACGCCGCTCTTCTCCGGCGTCCGTACGCCCAACTCGTTTATTGCGCCCATCGTGGAGCCCATCGATGTCGCCAAGGAGGTCATCAAGGCCATCGACCTGGGCTTGAGCGACCACATCGGCATGCCCCTGTATGCCCGCTGGATTGACTGGTACAATGTGCTGCCGGTCGGGCTCCAGAAGATCGCGCGCCAAGTATCCGGCGTAGATCGGAGCATGAGGACATTTGCCGGCCGCAAGACCGTCACAGGGACGAGCGAGAAGAAAGGGAGACTAATATGATGACACAGGGGCGCTGGAGAAAGGAGTCCGTGGATATGGGTCACGCACGGGGCTACTGGAAAACTACGTAGATGCCGGCGTCTACGCAGCCTTCCATTTGTAAATGTAGAGAGAGGCACTTCCTACCACCACCATGTTAATAATTAAGAGCCTATAACTGGTGCTGACGCTCACTCACTCCCCATGTTCGAACTCGGCGCATCATAGAATCTGTAACCCGAGCGCCTTGCATAACCCGCCCGCCATATTCGCTCCGACGCGTTACGCGCAAGAGGTACTTTGTGACAAAAGCTCGAGATAGATGCGCATAGAGAGTGCCACATTCGGCAGCTCCGAGCGGCCAAACAAGAACTGCCTGGGGAGACTTTAATCGCCTATTATTGCCCCAACTTTGACAACTCGACCGACCCTTGACCGCCTCCCCTCTCTCTCGAGCCGGGAGCCTCATTACGCCTACCCCACCTCGCCGCCGCCCGCCGCAGTCTCTACGTCAAGCTCTACTTTCCGTCCTGTGTCTACGGCGACCCGCTACTCAATTTTTTATTTTTAGTCCGCAGGCAGACCTACCTCCCTCCCTCAGATACCCACCTAGCTTACTCCGAGTAGGTAGTCTATGTCCGTAAGGCTGGTCGGGTGCTCAGCGCGGCAGGCGGACGGGCGGGCAGGTGGGCGTGCGACACGGGTGTGTCGTATCAGCGGCTGTGGCAGGTTGCATGTTGCATGACACCCTATGCAACGAGGGGTGCCAGTGCAGATCAGATTCCTGCTTGGGGTTGCACCGCTAACGGTAGAGCTGTCAAAGCACACTTTTTCATCTGCCCTATTATTATCATTTTTTATGAATTTCCCGCCTATGCCCTTGCCCCTCGCCTACGGGAACGCTCGATTCGCTCATCGCTGTTGGTCTTTGTCCCTCACCGCAAGGTATACCCAGGCAACCCTTCACCCCCCCTCCCCCCTTTCACCTACCTAGCTAGGCAGCTGCCGGTCTCTCTTGCTGCGCCTGGGTAGGACTCGGTCAACGGTTCCGCGTGGTAACCTGCATACCTGAAATAGGTATATATGTGCTCGGTTTCGGTAAAGATGTCCGTGGCCGTATTCGGTGTCATTGGCTGGGGTTCTGTGGACATAAAGGAGAGGTCCGTTTCTTGAATGGCGATAATGGTCTGACGGGCAATGAGTTATTCGGGCTCGCTAACAATTCAAAAAGAAAAAGAAAAAAGTGACGGCTTTGGATGAGGCCGCCGCGGGAGAAGAGCGAGTTGGAGACTGGCGGCTAGGAGAACTGCGCTTGATAAGATGATAGGTTTCCATTTCAACAGGGCGCCGATCAATGGACGCCATACAGTACAGTCTCTGCCGAACCAGCACAGCTGAAGCTGGGAATGGAACGATGCCGTCCTGTCGGCTACCCTACTGAGCCCTTCGTGTGTTATATTTGGTAGCTAGTGTAGGAATGCGTCGTCGAGCGCAGCCAGCAACGAAATCCAGGGCGTATATTGGCCGTTATACGATGACCCGTCTTTCTTTACTGGATGCAACGCGCAACATCTTCCCAATAGTTGTCTGCACAGAAAGATATTCATCCTTGCAATCAGAGTGGCTTCGTTTCGGCGCGATACTGACGGCAGTCGGACGCTCGCATGCCCTCTGTCGATCCTCTCAGGATATCGTTTTTTCTGAACCTAAAAGCACGTGTGTGTCGGGCGGTTATTCTTTTTATTTCCATTTTTATTTTTATTTTCCCAACTGCTGCAGAAGTGTCCGCATTCAGACATCGATCGTTAGGCTGCGCAAAATCAGATGGGGTTCTCTCGTTTCGGAATGACATGGGCGGGACGCTTGCCTCTCTATGACGGCCGCCAGAGCCGTGCTTCTGCGTTCATACATTGCGCATACAACTCGTCGACCACAGATTGAGGGAAACAAGTCGAATCCGACAATCATGAGTTGGCTAAAATTATCTAGTGCATGTCATCCCAATGGTGAGTGCGATAGTTTGGATAGTATTTCCCGGAGAGCGAATTATGGTTGAGGAGCACGACCAAGCCAGGCACAAAAAAGAAACAGGTTGAGAGCCTCACGGGCCTCGGCCTCTAGAGACTAAACTCGATGCCGACGGATTTAAATTAAGAGACATGAGGAATCAGGTGATACCGAGTAACTACTTAAGTTATCGTAGGTTAGTAGAACCCCACGAGCCCGCAATCCTGGGTGTTGTGGGGGGTGGGGGATGACATGAGATAGCAATAAGAAAAACCTACCCAGATGTCGAGGGGTCATCCCACCCATCATCGCCGCCCATCTGCTAGACTGCCGCACGGGTTCGTATGCAGGCAGTGGAAGGGCGTCTGCATGGGCCTTTGCGTCCTGATGAAGAACGAGTCGCTTTGCGAAGTAGAAAAAAGGGCAGGGCCAGGCCAGGCGAGCTGAGCTAAGACGAGGGTCGCAAAACAGACTCTCGACAGCATGTAAGTAACAATATCGCGCCACTTTGGTTGCCTCAAGTGATTTACTGCGCAACATACGCAGTAGGTAGGACTCGGCAAGAGACTGCCTTCGTATGTATGATCACCCGGGAGTATCCCGCACCAATGCCCTACCAATACAGCGCGCCTTCGTTGACATCGCGCCGCTTCAAACAGGGGCCGCGCCGTGCCCAGGGTCTATGTCATTCCTTATCTATTGCCCGCGCCTAGCCAATAACATTCGCTAGCACTGTCAAGCACACCCCCCCGGAAGCAGCCAACAAGATGCTTCGCCCGCAACGCCAACACCGAACAGGTCTTCGGGCGCCCCCCTACAGAATACACGGCCTATCTGGCTATTATCTGCTGTCGGCGAGTACCCTCGTTACTGTACTTAGGTACAACAAGATGCAACTTGCCTCGGGCGGAGAATTATTATAATGTGGTTGGATACCCAGAGTAAGGTGGGCAGATCTTCCCTCGACCCTTTTCTGGTTCAACTCTGCATGCATTCCCCTGCTGGCCTTGTTACACCCAGAAACTCGCTTGCCATCAGGAAGCGGCAGCAGTACGCTGTTCACGCCATAAATCCTCAAAAGCAGACCAAGCCCCTGTGCAAGTTACTTTTTCTCTGGGACATCGCATTAGCCATTCCAGTGGCTATAATATTGCGGGCTGGCCGGTTTCTAGCCCACTCCCACCGGGGATAAAACACCTACTAGGGAGTTTACCGGGAGAAATGCTACCTTTCCTGCCGAGTGGGAGGTGATTATGTGGTGGGATACAGCACTCATCGAAGCCACGGTCACGCGGCAATTCGTCTGTTCACACCTCATCCCGGACGAGATTGAGCGGCTGGACGAGCCGCTGGGATTTGGAGATGGCCTGACCGACGGCACGTACTGGGAATGGATCGAGAAGGCGAAGCGCATCTTCCTCATACTGACGGACTTGGGCGTACCTGACCAGATCTTCGGCATCATCGACGACAGCTGGGATGACGATGACCTCCCCATTGCTCTTGATCAGATTGGGCGGCTGGCGCTTACTCCTGGCAGGGACGACAGGGTTGCCAAGAAGTTTTATGTTCGACAATTCCATTATCTCATCCGTTATATTGACAGGGGGAAGCACGTAGTCTACCAAGATGACGATTTGGTGCCAGTTGTGGTAGATAGACGGCCAGGTCTGGCCACCAACAACCCCGTCGACAGAGTCAGTCTTCCCAACCGGCCTGGCGAGTTCTTTGCACGGCGTCGGTTTTCTATCGGAACGGGCCCAGGGATGATGTCTATGGAATCTTTCTTGCATGAGGCGAGCAGTGCTAAGAATCTGCTGAGCGATCATCTGTCATCGTTTTACGGATCCTATGTTCATCGGGGGTCTGCCTATGCAGTTTTCACTCACCCGAGTGACTTTAACCTCAAGTCACTCTTGTCGACAACACCAGGCCCGTTGAAGTCATTGGCGAAGGAGGACCGGCGGCGCTTGGTGATGAACTGGATTCATTGCCTGGCAGACACGCTGTGTTACATCCACAAGAAGGGGCGGTCCCACGGAAACATCAAGCCGTCGACGATACTCTTTTGCTCTAACAATTACATATTTTACACGAACATGTCGCGCCTATGCGGAGAGACATCCGTGAGTGCATCGGAGAGGTCGGTCTTTGACAGGGAATCCTACGATTTTGCTGCGCCGGAACAATGGTATCGGCCTTCCCCAGCAGCCCATCGGAGGAACATGATGGTGCAACGGTCCTCGGTGTCGATGTCGTCGGAGAGCACCACGTTCTCTATCAGTCGTGGCGGCTCGGATACCAGCAGCACCACCACCAGCTCCGTACTTCACACGCCCAACCCGCTCCTCGAGCCTCAGGCGGCGGACATCTTCTCGCTCGGCTGCGTCATCTTAGAGCTGATAAGCCTCCAGATGAAACGACCCGCGAAGGGCTTTGCCTCCCACCGCGCAGCGAAGCACAAACTTGCGGGCAGAGGGGGTGCAGTCCTTGACTCGTCATTCCACAAGAATCCGGGGCAACTCGAGTCCTGGATGACAGCGCTGGCTAAAGACGCGGCCAAGAAGGGTGATGTTGTCTTTCGCGGCGTCGCCCCCATGCTCCACGTGGTAGCCCGAATGCTCTCGGCGTTGCCTCAGGAGCGGCCCACGGCTCGGGAGGTCGAGCAAGCCATGTACCATATCCTCACGGAGAAGTGCCAGATATCGGAGCCACACTGCGTCCACCAGTACGGCGAGGTGGACCTTAGACTCGGAAATCTACAGATCCATCAGCAGGATGGGCACTTCAACATCGCCACGAGACGGCAGGGCGGCAGCTCGTCGAGGCCCAGCTCGAGCATCGACATGCATCGTCGGCCAGTTAGCCGCTTAGACAGAGACACGGGCAGCTCGGCAGGCAGCAGCAGTAGCCATCATGGGGTTCAGGACGTGCGGGCCTCACATCCGCGGCCCAACTGGCAGTCCGTCATCTATAGCAACAACCCCGCCTACGTAATAGGGACAAATTGAACCGACATGATCCAGACGTGGGTCGAATGGGGGACGAGAGCTAGCATAGGCAATGTGTTATGTGTTCCAGGGCTTATCTAGATACTAATGAAGTGGTCTGGATGACCGGGGAGATGTGACGACTTGGACGGCCAACATTTTTTCATAGATATTCAGGGAGCTGGGCAGGGGTCTTTGTGGGATTGACGATCTGGAGTTTGGGCGGGCCTCGGGACTGGGATTTAATACACCGTGATAGAGAATGCGACATGCAAATGACAACGATTGAAGGTGAGCCAGGTGAGCCTGGTGAGCCTGGTAAGGTGTAAGGATGGGCTATGCGATGCGGATCGGCTGTGGTGTGGTATAAATTGTCGATAGCTCCCACAAACAATTCACTTGCACAAAGTGCCACAAGCATTCTGCCCACTTGAGGTAACCGTAAGGTAGATAGTGCCTACCTGGCCTTAAAGACCTAATGACAACATGGAAGCTGTAGGTACCTAGGTAGCTGTCCATCTGATAGGTTAAGTACCTGCCCACCCCCAGGTAGCTTGCTATAGAGACTGTAGGTACCTGTTTGGGGTTTAGATGAGTGCCTTGAGCCCCCAGTTGAATGACGAAGTAGACCCGGAATTTCGATGTACCGCAGCCCCACATCCCAGCCAAGCTTTGGGAGGTAGGTACGTACTGCTGATGTCCGACCCCTGTAGGCGCGAGAACAGGCACTGACCTCAATACGTAAACGGGCCCTGGCGAACCTCCCACGGCTTAAGATCAACAATACCAGCAACACCACACCAACCATAACTCCCTCCCCCTCTCCCACGCCAGCCATCGAACCCTCACTACGATACGTAAGCCATACCAGCCAATCCCCCTCCAATATGACCGCCGACAAGCCCTCTGCGAAAGAGGCCCAGACCCTAGCCAGCACCGACCCGCGCAAGGCTGAGGCTATCTACAAAGACATCATCTCCAAGCCCCCCTCCGTCACATCAGAAGCCGCCATCAAGGAATACGAGACCGCATTGATCGGCCTGGGAGAGCTGTACCGAGATGAAAAGTGAGCACGCCAGACCCTTCCGTTTCCCCACGGGCCATCCGACGCCGGCTGCGCGGGCTGTCTCGAGCGCTGGTCGCTGATCGCTGATCGCTGACACGCCCGTATAGAAAGCCCAACGAGCTGGTTGAGCTCGTCACCACGAGTAGGAATGTCCTGTCCAACTTCGCAAAGGCCAAGACAGCCAAGCTGGGTATGTACAGCACAGCTCTCGCCCCCCCCTCCAGACCTCTCTCTCTTCGTCGCTCGTCGCTCGTTGCTGACATCGCCGTCGCAGTCCGCCAGCTCCTCGATCTCTTCGAGGCCATCCCCAACACAACCGACATCCAGATCGCCGTCACAAAATCATGTATAGAATGGGCCACTTCAGAGCGGCGGAGCTTCCTCCGCCAGAACCTCGAGACCCGCCTCGTCACATTGTACATGGCCAAGCAATCCTACTACGACGCCCTGACCCTCATCAACGGACTGCTGCGGGAGCTGAAGCGCCTCGACGACAAACTGGTGCTCGTTGAGGTTCAGTTACTGGAATCTAGGGTCTATCACGCGCTGGGAAACAACTCGAAGGCGCGAGCTGCCTTGACCAGCGCCCGGACGAGCGCCGCCTCCGTCTACACCCCGCCTCTCCTGCAGGCAAATCTAGACATGCAGTCCGGCATGCTCCATACCATGGACCAGGACTTCAACACAGCCTATTCGTACTTTATCGAGGCGCTAGACGGGTACCACACACAGGACGAAACCGCGCGGGCCACCGCCGCCCTGCAGTACATGCTGTTGTGCAAGATCATGCTGAACCTCGCCGACGATGTCAACTCATTGATGGCGTCGAAGCAAGCGCAGAAATACGCCGGCCAGAACCTCGAGGCTATGAAGGCTATCGCACGCGCGCACTCCAACCGGTCGCTCGAGGAATACGAACGCGCTCTCGCCGCCTACCGTTATGAGCTGGGCAACGACACCTTTATCCGGAACCATCTGCGCCGCCTGTATGATGCCATGTTGGAGCAGAACCTCATCAAGGTCATCGAGCCCTTCAGCCGCGTCGAGATTGATCACATCGCTCGCATGGTCGGCCTGGATAAGCAGCAGGTCGAGCGTAAGCTCTCGCAAATGATCCTCGACAAGGTCATTATAGGCGTTTTGGACCAGGGGGCCGGCTGTCTCACCATCTTCGACGAGACGCAGCGCGATGAGTCGTACGATGCCGCGCTGCAGACCATCGAGAAGTTGAGCAACGTTGTCGATGTCCTATATACGAACCAGGCCTCCATGCTGGATTAGAGCTGGCGTCTGTAATCCAATGGGCTTAGGTGCGGCGGGATCCGGTCTATAACGGCGCTATAGATTCCCTCAACATACAAAGGAGAGAAACTTTGCGGAGCAAATCGCTGCGTCGTCCACATCACATGCTACATGTAATATTAGTTAGATCCTCAAGTGGCCGAAACTGATGTCTATACTACAGGGCGCTTTGTGGTTCCATCCCCGATTCACACGATGATACGTGCATCCAATGTTAGACCATACATCTTGAATCGTCATCTATATCTTCAGGATTGTGATATGTCCTTATGCAATGCATGTGCCACCCATCCCATTTACCCACCCATGTAGCTATCTACCCACACCATCCGTTCTGCAAAAGCCTGTTATACCCCCCCAAGTGATGACGCAAACCTTGGTATACCGTAATAATATCATGTAGTCCGAAACCAAGCTAAAAAAGAACAGCTGACCCGCTAAAGATGCTCGTTCTCAATACCAACAACGCCGGCGAAGACGAGAGGGGTGTGGTCATGCGCCTTTTTCTCGAACATAGCATACGCCGGAGAGGAAAACCAGACCAAGACACGAACACGAACATGACGTGATGTGACAACCATGCGCCTCTTGTGTATATGCGTGCGTGTATATGTAACACAGAAAGGGTGGGTGAGGGGGTATCGAACAATGCGCATTTTTCCAAACCGCCCCAACTCGAGAACACGAAAGAGCCAAAACCCCGGGGGGGAAAAACGCCCTTGGCTTGCAAGAATCCAGAAGCCCCCGACAAAAGTTTCCCCCGCCTCCCGGACGACAAGAAACCTGACAAATACCCGAGACGCCGCTAAATTACCAGCGTAAGTAAAGCAGAGCGAACACACAAAATCCACACATTACCGAGCAGTAATAACGGCGGCGGCTGCTGAGGCGTCGGCGGCGGCGGTGGTGGCGGCGTCTCGTCTCATCTCCTCGCCAATCACGAGCGCGAACACTCTCTTGGCGAGTGCGCGCTCGTCCCAGCCCCCGACCTCGAGCCTGAAGGCCTCGACGACGTCGAGGTGCCAGGGTTCCAGGACCAGGCGCGAGCCCCGGGTCGACGCTTCCATGCCCAGCAGCGCCGACGAGCGGCGTCCGTCGCGCGGCGGGAGGGCGCACGCCTCCTCGAAGCGCAGCGGGTCGTGGCGGCGCAGCTGCAGCATCTCGTCGAGGCGGATCCAGTGCTGTTTGGACCACGTCGTCTGGGACAGGGCAGCGACCGCTTCGGTAGAGACGACGGCGGCACTGCTCGATTTCTGGGCTTCTCGCGTGGCGGCCGACGGCGGTTTGGGGGCGGTTTGATCTAAAGAATTATTGTTGGCGTCTCTCAGCTTGCGGGTGTGAGGATGTGGCTGGTTCTCCTTACCCTCGAAAGCGGGCCTGAGAGGAGGGCCCTGTAAGATGGTGTTGCGTACGTTAGTGCCGTCACGAAGCGTGTTCCTTGCCTGGACTTGGGCTAAGGGAGATAAGGCGTTGTTTGAGAACACTACGGTGCGCCCTGGCGTTGCTGGCTTCAGGGGTGAGCGTAAGCAGGATTTACTAGGTGAGAGATTTCGGTCCCATTGAGAAGGCTTTTCGCGAGGTGGTACACGCTCGTACTCGGAGGCCTCTGTTAACCCAGAAGATTCTTGTTCGTCGCTAGATTCTCGATAATCATAAGACTCGCTCCGAGCGGCCGGGGCGCTTGGTTGGCTAGGGGCAAACAGTGAACCTCTTGAACCCCCGGGCCGGGGCGTGAAATTTTGCTTTTGTGGAATCGGTGGGAAGTTCTGAGGCTCCGGTGTTGATGGTGCGACCGACACCGGCGAGGAACGGACGGGAGAAGGCGAAATAGAAGTGGAGGGCTCATAGGTATCCGCTACAGTATCAGTAGATCGCAGAACAGAAGCCGGAGAAGATAGATTGGGTCTTCGCCCAGAATTCGGCTCCGAGGTTTCTTGGGGTAATGACGGGAATAGTCCAGTCGACCAAAGAACTCCCGGCCCATCTCCCGCCCGTTTAGTTGTCAGGACCGGTTGGCGAATTGAAGGCTGGTTAATGGGTTTAGGCGGATTGGTTCCAGGCGTGTTTTTTCCCGGTAATGCCGCGGGTGACGAGAAGAAAGACAAGAGGTCAAATCCGCCAAAAAATCTAGACTTTTTCTCTTGTGCTTTAGGTTTCTGATTTGCCTGCTGGGCTACCAGTGAATACTCAGAAACATGTATGGATGGTTCCGGCGCCGCAGACATATTCATATCTTCAGGTTCCTCCTGCATCGTATTCTCCTCATAGTCTTCACGCATCAGATCCGGCGTCCCTCGTAGTTGTTCGACAGCGTTCAGCTCTTGATCTTCTACAGGAGAGTCAGGGTCGTCGGGATAAGCCGATCCAGCATCCTCTTCAAAGCTATAATGGCTAGTATTCGGAGAAGCAGCGTTGTCCAGCCCATACAACTCTTGTTGCATCTGCTTCATATTTGCCGGCTCGTGGTCCTGAACTGCCTTTTCTTCATCATGTTGTGGTCGTGACACCCTCGTTTGTTCCTGAGATAGGATAGGTTGATACTGCTCAACTTCACTTTGCGAGCTCTCCTCAATATCTATTTGTGATGAACTCGCAATGTTGTCTTTATAAATCAGCCGCCTGTTATTCCTTCTCCAAGGACTCGGAACCTTGGTTCGCCGAGATAGTGGTACGTCGGGTTTGAATTCCCTTGATGAAGTCTGAACTGGCTCTGGCTTGCCCGGTGATGTGCGGGACGCTTCAATATCCCAGATATCAACATCGTCATCATCGTCGTCATCATCAACGTGTTCCCTTTCAAAACCCTGACCAAGGTCATCATCCATGTCTTCTGCAGATTCACCCCGCAGGGCTTGGTCCTGTTCACGGTATGAATATGCTTCGTCGTCGGTAGTAGCCACCCAGCTTGGATCGGCACTACGAATTTTCGAAGTTGTTTGACCCCGAGAACCTGCTCTATGGTGTTGTTGACGGCTTATCCCGTGAGGAGAGTTACCAGGTGCAACCCCACTCGAATTTCCCTTCGTATTGAGCGAATCTGTTTTTGTAGAACCAACTACATGAGAATGATGAGCGAATGAGGCAGGATCAGACGGCTGTTGTCTTGCAGAGCTCAGGGGAGCCTCTTTCATTGATTGTGTCATGTTGTCTCGGCCAAGGGATTGCCCGGCCTCACCAGAGGTCTTATCCAAGTTAGATCTAGCATTTTGAACAGATCTAGTGGCGGAGCCACTTGAAAGTTGTGACTTGTCGGAAATTCGTCCCTTACGAATAGAAGGTGAAGGCGATCTTGCGACAGACGACTGGCCTGGGTGATCACTGCTCATGGACCCTCTAAAGGGGCTCCCTAGATTACCCTCTCGGACTTCCGGCGATGAATTGTCAGACATGACGTTTTGAAGAGTACGACCAGCCCTAACAATCGGTGATAGCGAGGGCCGTGCGACAGGGGGGGGAGGTTCTAGAGACTGGAGCTGGCCTGGTAACACTTTCCCCGGCTGTCGCGTAGGCGAAGATGACCGTCTCTCTTGGACAGAACTCAGCTCATGATGTAAGTTTGAATAGCCGATCTCTAAAGCATGGGGTCGATTTCTGATAGGTGGAGATGACGGTACATCCGCACCATGGACCGGGTCAGTTTGGTACTCAGGGCCCCGGCCCGGGTCTTCTTCAAGCTCTTTCCTTGAGCCAGCATTCGAAGATGAAGTATCTTCCGGTGTGGGAAGCCGGTTGGACCCAAAGTCTACACTAGGCCGCCGAGCCGTTGAGTGAGCAGTTGAGTGAGCAGTCTGCTGAAGCTTCTCATTTCGTGCTGATGGCCTGCGAGTCGACGATTCAACATGTTTTGGTGGCCTTGGAGTGGCAGCCTCTAGAATAGCCTCCGGTATCTCCGAAAACGAATCGTCATAAGGGCCATCTTCTTGGTAGCGGTGTTCGTGTTCACCAACTGTTGGTTTCATAGGAAGACGTCCTGGCGTAGCTGCGTGAAGTATACTATCTGGTATAGTAGAGAACGAGTCGTCAACATCTCCTCTGCCAACAAAGACCTGGCGACTCAGAGGTATTTGCTTTGGCCTTCTTGGGCTCTTCGAGAAAGCCCGTCCGCTGTGATGGCTTGCTGTGAAATTAGACTGATCATGGGCCTCGTCTCCGTGTTCAGTCCTCGAGTGGTCCTCAGCCTTCGCGGAGCGCGATGAGCTTTTGGTCTGATTTTGCAAACTACGCCTTAAAGAGTCGAGTGTCTCGTTGACTATCTTGCTCGTTTCTTCGCCCATTTCAAACTGGTTTGAGGCGGGCTGGTTGGTACTATCGTGAAGGGAAGCTTGGAAGGAAGCTTGAAACGAAGGTAGAGACTCTAATGCAATCATACTAAACTCTGAGGCATCCGCTATAGTATCTTGTTGATGACGCGTAATTCCGTCTTCGCTCCCTGCAGATGGTAGGTCGCTCTGTGGCTCCATTCCCTGATAGTCCTCGTCCATAATAAAATCATCATTTTCAGCAAATTCTTGGTTTGAAGAGGTAGGTGAGCCTGAGGTTTTATCTCTGGTTGCCGGGTCCAGAGGAGAGGTAAGGCCCACGATAGATGTAGGGCCAACACTTGGTGCCGGAGGGGGGTCGAGTGAAGGATTGGCGCTGTGGCCATCAGCATGGTCACCGTCATCTCGTCCATCCGGTTCAAAAGCCGGCGGACTAGATCTAGTGACACCACTCGTCTCAGGTCTAGTCCCCGTGACGATAGTTGGATCTTCGGGGTTAGGGACCTTTCGAGGTCGACCACGTTTACGGCCAGTTGTCTTGCTTGATACTTGTGACGAAGGGACCGGCCGATTCGCAGACGGTTTCGTAGGCGTCTTCCGTATCCTCGCCCTGGGTCTTGGTGTTTCCTCATTGCCATCGTCCCCAACATCCGTCCCTGCGCCATTTAAGCCGCTAGCATCCGATGGCGGCTCGTCCTCAAGCCGAGGTTGTTTCGATTTTCTTCGTATTGGAGTTCCTGCTCTCTTACGGCCTCTTGGCATAGGCGTCCCATTACTAGTGCGTCGTTTCCTTCCACGCTTCTGAGGCGTGCTAAGAGTGCCATCTATCGGCCCGTCATCATCATTCAAGGGCACGGTTGTGGTTGTGGTTGTGGTGGCCCCAAGGCGGGGCGGGCGCGGGCTCTTCGTTGGCGATGACGACCGGGGGAACAGTTTGCGATTAACAGCGTCATGCCGCAAGCTGTCCTCGGCCTCGACTGTCACGCGAATCCGCTGGGGCGATTGCTCGTCACCAACGTCGAGCTGAAAGGTTCGTTTTCTCGGCGACGTCGCGCGCTTCGCCCTCAGGGGGCTACTCCGTGGCGCGGAATGGGATAGCAGTTCATGCTGCGACTTGATGATGCGACGCGACGCGGGCCGCACGGAGCTTGGGACGTCGTCGGCCAGTGGGTCCGGAGAGGAGGAGAGGTCGAGGAAGTAGTCGGCGTCAGCCATTGCGGCGGCATCAGCGCGTTGAAATCCGCGATTATAAAGCAGCCGGCATGGAGAGTTGTGTGCAATGCGCCTCCAAGTAGAGTGGGATGTTCTGGGGCCGGTACGTAAGGATTCGGTGTGATGATGCTAGGGTGGTGCAGCAGGGACACCAAAAAAGCAGTTTGTTTACTTTGACACTTTCAGGCTAGCATGGGCTAAATCGCCCTGTCACCTAACCTACCTAGGTTAGACGTGGCGAGCGGGGCGCGGGGCCGGCGATCTAGAAGCTAGGTACCTTATAGCAGCCTGGGTACCTAGGCGATCTAGGTACTACCGGTATTTACAAATTACAGCACGTACCTAACCTACCTACCTACGTCAACACCGCCCACGATGCCGCAGTATTTCATGTTGCTGTTATAGAACTACCCGCGCAAGTACAAGTAATCCCGTCTCTACCTATAAGGCCGAGACCAACAGTATCGCTAAAGGATGGTGATGAGGCGATTACATATGTACCTACCTACCTGATCTAATTATCTAATTCACTACCTACGTGCACATAATACCTTGGTATACTAGTCAATGTAATCAGGGACAACAATTCCCCATCCCTTCAACTCGGCGTGCATTAACTTGCAGCCCCAAGCAGGAGATAGGTAAGCAGCTAGTCCACATCTAACCAGTTAACTCCGTGTCATATGTAATTTAGGTATGCCCCCAGTTACCTAACCTTGGGCAGAGAGCTCAAAGATTAGGGTAGCTAAAGTACAAGTAGGTACGTACTGTCTGCCTGTTGCAGAAGTACTACATGTATCGAATGCAACATTCCAAGTGGCAATCCAAGGCCCGGATCGTCGTGAAGGGCGTAACAGAGACAGCCATCTGATCACACCATCGAGCCTCGATGATGTTTTTACAGCTTCTCCAGACTTTCTCCAACGGCTTCGAATAAGTGATTACTTATTGGACATAGTTGACCAATGACGTGATCCAAGGGCGCGCCAATCACAGAGGAACACCAGTCTCGCCGGTATTCGATTGCTTGGAAATGCGTCTTTGCTGATAAATGGCATTCCATTCATCGTGGCGTATAAAGCGACTCTCGTCCCCGGTATTGCCTGGTAGGTTAGGATAGACTCGTATTCAGAAACACAGCAAACTCCATAGTTCAAATCTGCCCACTCGAACAACAAGGCTTTAGTTATTGATACCACAAACACTCGTCAAACCCCAAACCACCAGATATACATCGTGTGCCTTACCCCTCCACTCTGCACACCCCCTCACCCCCTCACTCACAATGGCCGTCTCCGCGCCTGACACCGTCCCACGTGGCACCGTCACCGCAAAGCTCAACTTCTCGCGCCACCCGCCAGCGGGGCAGGTGGCCTTCAACTACGTAGACGCACCACCGGCCGGCGAGCCGCAGCACAACGTAGAGAAGTACCAGCAGGAGGTGTCGATCGAGGACATCCGCGGCCGCGAGTCCGAGTTCACCCTCGACCGCGACGCCTTCCAGGTCGTGCGGGGCGTGCCCGAGTCCGCCGAGAAGGACTTCGCCGACGACGAGTCCATCCGGGCGCACTACTACCCGGAGGTGGAGCGGCTGCTGCTGGACCGGATCCCGGGCAGCACGCGCGTCTTCCTCTTCGACCACACCATCCGCCGCGCGGACCCCGGCGCCAGCCGCAAGGCCGTGCAGAACGTGCACATCGACCAGACGGCCGACTCGGCGGCGAAGCGCGTGCGCAGCCACATGGGCGACGACGCCGAGGCGCTGCTGGGCGGCCGCTACCGCATCGTCAACATCTGGCGCCCGCTCAACAAGAAGCCCGTCGAGTCCATGCCGCTGGGCTTCGCGTCCAGCTCGACGCTCGACCAGGCCGACGTGATCCCCGTCGAGCACCGCTACCCGAACGGCTACGTCGGCCAGACGGCCGCCATCGCCTACAGCCCGGCCCAGAAGTGGTACTACCTGAGCGGCATGACCGCCGACGAGCGCCTGCTGCTCGAGTGCTTCGATAGCGAGAGCCTGAAGGAGGGCTCAGCCGTGGATGGCGGGCGCGTGGCACATACTGCCTTTGAGCACCCCTTGACACGGCCTGACGCCGAGGGTAGGGAGAGTATCGAGGTCCGCGCTCTTGTTTTCGGTCCTTGAGCAGGGGGATATTTACGAAGGTATGAGAATCATGGGCTTGGCGTTATTTCTAGCATGCATTATGAAGGAGTATAATAGTGATAATCTTACATATTTAACTACATAATTTACGTATTTACAATTCTGAACCGTCTACCCCTGCGTATATACTCATCGTCAACCGCAGGAGCGCATAATGTTGAGATGACATGGAGTGGCTGTGCTTCAAACGCACAGCCCGTCGGAGTTCCGCCCAAAAAGCATGTATTGCATCGGAGACCAGGCATTAATGTCAAAGGTTGGAAATAAATAGACCAAGCGACCTGTTTTCAATTGGTATCCGTAGAATATCAATAAGCAGTAAAGACAAAATCAGCTCAACCTGCCTCCCAGTCAAAATGACCAATTTCACAATCACAATTGTCTCGGACCCTGTCTGCCCCTGGGTAAGTAAAGAAGCATGTCCCTTTGCGTACACATGCCCCCACTCCAATCTGCCATATACCCGTGCTGAGAATTCCCCAAAAGTGCTACATCGGCCAGAAGCGCCTGAACAAGGCCATCTCGCTCTACAAAAAGGTATACCCGGGCGGGCGCGCCGACACCTTCACCGTGACCTGGAAGGCCTTCTACCTCGACGCGTCGGCGCCCGCGCAGGGGATCACGTGGGACCAGCGCCTGCGGCAGAAGCTGGCCGCGTCCAAGCCCGGCCGCGCCGCGGCCGAGACCGACCAGCTCGTCGTGCAGCTCCGGGACCACCTCGCGAGCACGGGGCGGCCGGAGGGCATCGAGTTCAGCTTCGCCGGCCTCATCGGCAACACGCGGTCCGCGCACCGCGCCATCGCGTTCAGCAAGAGGGCCCGGGCCGGCGCCGAGCCCACGCCGGATCCCGACGCCGACGTCCACAACCGCTTCGTCGCGGCCCTGTTCGCCGCGTACTTCGAGGGCACCGCCGACATAACGAGCCACGCGGCCCTGGCCGACGTCGCGGCGAGCGTGGGTCTCGGGCGCGCCGAGATGCTGGCGTGGCTCGACGACGGGAAAGGCGGCGAGGAAGTCGATGAGGAGGACCGTGCGGCGAGAGAACTGGGCCTCCAAGGCGTGCCTAACTTGATAGTGCAGGGCGTTACGATGCAAGGGGCCTCGGACATACAGGATCTCCTAGAGGTTTTCACAAAAGTCAAGGAAGAAGAGCGGGAGCGAGCGCAGGAACAGATATAGCTAGAAACGACTTGGCAATTGAAAAGTATCCGCTATCATCGCTGAAAAGGCCAGTCCTGTAGAAACCACATTCTACTACATGTCTCGCTTGTACGAATGCGGCATTATGCCCCTAGCATGGTACAAGTGGCCAAACCGCAGCAACCTTTGCCCAATGACTCTAGATGGATATACACCTGATAAAACAAACCGCACCCTGGGTAACCAATTCCTCGCGATAGTAAGGCAATAAAAAACGCCATAGAGGACACTTTAATCCCTCTAGCCCTCAATGATGCACTTGTTGTGAATGGGGTAGTCGTGGCACATCAACCAATACTTAATTTATAGATACCACAACAGGTGCCAGTCCCGATTCTTAATACCCTTCCTTGACTGTTTAAAATATCGCAACCCTGAAGTCATTACTTTCGTTTGCCTCTGCCACTACCAGTTCTGCTCATAGCAACACCACCTAGGCTGCTCTGGCGACTCATAGGCGCTCCAGCAGACGAATTCGTAGCCACGTTCATAGGTGCCGGGTTCCCGACGGTGTCATCTCTCACGCTTGACGATACGCCTAAGGCGTCCGAGAGTGCATCTGTAGAGGGTCTAGCACGTTGCACATATGTCGCATTTTTGCTTCGCCGCTGAGGGATCGACATGGTTTCCAGGAGGCGACGGCCGCCCTTTTCGATTTCAATATTGGAGCCTTTCCCGTTCTTAGCTTGGAAATTCTTCCATATTGTCATCACCGTTATATCCTGTGCCGTGTCTTCAGTCGATAGACTTGCTGGGGTGTTAGATTCCGATTTAACGTATGCTTTGACGTAATGAGATTGGATTAGCGGAGGCATCTTAGGCTCTTGGGCCGCCGCTTTGCTAAGATTCCCCGGGAGCTCAAAGTTGGCCAGCCCCTCCAGGCCAAGGACCTTATCGTCGTAGAAGTTCTGCTGTCCACCTCTCGTGCTGCGTGTGGTATGCGAGGGCTGGCGTTCCATGGTAGCCGCCGAAAGCTCTTCTTCATCTTCGTTGGCCTCCCCGTTGCTATTGTCGCTCTCCTCGGGCGAGGGAAGTACGTTTCCTCGTGCATCGCGACGCGTCAGCAAGTGCTTGTGTGCAGCTAAAGCTGCGGCGTTGTAGGTCAGGGAGAGCTCCTTATCAGTGAAGAGCTTGTCCAGGCTGTATACTGGACCCGAACCTCGGCGCAGGCTCTTGAGTCGGTCACTCTGCCAGAAAGGAGTGGAGTTGGTTGTGTCGCCTCGTCGAGTAGGCGCCGGCGATCCGTCGTCATCACCCCCGTGGCGTTTTCTCTTCTTGCTATCGGAAAATCCGGGCATTTCCTCCATTTCGCGTCGTAACCTAGTATTTCTCTTTCCGTGAGGTCCACCGGGGCTGGACGGGTTGGTCAAGCTGAATTGATTCGGGTGCAAGAGCAATGCCGAGCCGTCGGAGATATCAATCGCCTCCTTCTCCTTGGTGAGCCGGTATTTCTTAGACATGATATTGTTGATCAGCCTATCCTTAAGAGTATCGGAAAGCGCCTTGTGCTCTCTCTTAGCTACTTCGCTTCTGTAGGCGTGTGTATTATGGAAGTCCTGCATCTTTCGCTCGTAGTCATACTAGGCGGGTATTAGCTGGTTGTGCGGCGCGAATAAAACTAGACGGACCGTGGTGGTCCTGACGCTTACCTTCTGAGCTGTCATGTCGTAATCGCGAGTCTCTACGAGATCCTCTACTTCACGGATCCATTCTTGGAACGTAGGTCCGGCCATCTCCAGAAGGCTCCGGTGGGTGGAGCCGGCGTTGTTGTTGTTGGCGCCATTTGCCGCCTGGGAAAGCTCCCTCTCTCTACGTTCGCGATCGATCTCGTCGAGCGGGCGGTCGGCGTAAGGATCGACTCGGGAAACGAGATTGACGTCGACTTGAATCTTCTGTAGTTCTTCTCGATAGTGTCTGTCCTTCTCACGGTTGAACTGCTCGGAAAGGACGCTCAGGCGGTCGCTCAGGGCCTGGCGTTTCTTGTCCCGCTTGGATTGCGGCTGGGGCGACTGACGAGAGGGTTTACTGGCCCCCGGTGCCAGATAATGCTGCCCAGCGTCAGGGGCAGCCATGGCGGGTTCGGAGGAGAGAGGATTTGGCTCGTGATGGCTGCTGCACGGGAATCCTCGAGGGGCAGTCGGACTATGGTCGAATTTTGGGGGGCCAGAGGGTCGACTTTTGCTCTGTGACGGGTGTGCGAGCAAGCAAGGGCTGCGTGCGAAGCCGAGCAGGTCCTATTTTGCAAAAACAATCAACTGTTGTGTTGTCTTCTTCTGGCGTCCCAGTATCACTGGCTTCTGCATGCAGGTGGGATTGAGAGGCGAGTCTAAGCGCACACGAAGTAGTAAACTCGGTTGGAAGTACGTACGTCTGAGTAAAACAGGCCGCGAGATGGAAGCGTTGGACGCTGCGCTGTGCAGCGTGCTTCGGATCAGGTACTTAGGTACTTAGGTACTTAGGTACCTGGATTAGGTACCTTGTATTGAGGCGACCGGCCATAGGGAGAACCTAAAACGAGAACGCCCGCTCCACTTGCCTAATATGGGTTATATCGGTCTTCCCCAAGTATACCTGGCTTAGATACGTACTTAAGTACTTACTTTATACAGACAGTGTTTAGGCTTGCTCTAAGCGTTCTCTCTGCGTTATTTCGGGCTTTGGACCGTATTAGTGACTTCAAATGTGCAGCAGTGCTACCGATCAAATGTTGGGGTGGCGGATTGTTTCGGTCACCAATACACCTCAAGACTCATCCCAACCTTTCTGATAGCGCAACCTATGTCACACGTACACCGGTTGAAGAAGCTGAATAAGCCGTGACAGTTGAATATGGCCTCAGGCAAGGTGACCGGGAGGTCAGTGGTTCGAAGCGAGGTTCTTAGACACTGGCCTAAAGAGGAAATACCTAGCGAGAGAAGTGAGGCTATTCAGGGTATTAGAACCAAGCCAAATCCTCCCTCGAAGGAGGGCCAGGAGAAATAGATCTACAGGTCACCTTGACTCCATAGTCGACTATAGTATGAATAGAAGACCACCTTTCCAAGCCCCCCAAACGAGCCCGTCTTACGTAGGATAATGTAACACATCAGCGTGCTATCATCAACAAGCAAATCTATTAAAGTTATTAACCATACAAATTGACCGATGTTTACTTGAAGTATTAAAATTGTGACCTCTACCGAGCTTCTGAGCTCACTCTACTTGATTCAAACCCGCGGTGAGGCGTAGATTCCCAAGCCGAACAGCTTTTACTTGCATCTAGGTGAGCTTAAAGTTGTAAGTCATCCTTTCCTACACTGTGTTATCTTTAAAAATTGCAGTAGCGACTAAACCAGCAAAGATTCTGAGATAAGGAACGAGCGATTCAGTTACCTATGACGTGTTGCTTCTCTACTTTGAGGTCTGACTTGCTGATTGCAAAGGTACGCATAAATCTCAAGGGTTACTGCTCCCGTCATAAGTGTTAATGTCATTATCCCCGCGTGAGTTGACTGCCCATTTTGCTGTATCCTTTACGTCGTTCATTCATCTTAATTACAAGGGTGTTTATGATGTCTAGCGCTTATTCCTATTAGAACTCCAATACCTGAAGAAATCCTAGAGCCATCCTCCCATTCACCTATAATTACAGGAGTACTAGGTAATTGCGCCTTTTAGAGGTACTCCTAGATCATCCTCATCCTCTCTACCACCGTCACCATGTCCTCCGAGAAGAATAACCACTCCTTCCAAGCAGAATCAAAACGCGTCCAGCAGTTGACTCGAGGTAACGAAGACCGCCAGGCGGGGAGGACGAAGAACGACCAAAACCTTGTCGACAGCTCTCACTGCATCCAGCACCGCGACGAAGAGTGGAACATCGATAAGAACTCTTGGCAACAATGGTGCAGTCCACACCGTTGGTGCTTGTTCAAGGGACGTCCACGCTAGATCCGATGGACGGTTCAAGTCACATTCGGTGTTATCGTACTTGCTGTGACTATAGCAGGATTAATCTTTGCGATACACTATGTTAGTTATACTATGCCCCCTGGCCCCCCACCGTATCCTCGTGGTGGGAACTTTCGACTGTTCATTCTAACAGGTATCGCTACATAGGTGGTCGTATATTGTCGCACGGGAAGGGTCTTGACGAAGCAGCCCACTGCGGGCACACTACCGTCGACTACAACAACTACCTACAGTCGAACGTGGATTGGATAGCAGTCTCGAAAGACAAAAAGGGCTGGTAAAACCGTGATTAGGTGTAGGAAGATCGCCAAAAGGCACCCGAGGTTATAAGAGGTTCGGCTGACCTTGAAGCACACCTTGTCGCCGAAGCATCTATCCCCGCTAGCCACGTTTTGTAACCCAAACAAATGGTCCAAATCCGAACCCAGACCAAGTCCGATCAGCTTTTATTACGCGAATATGTGATAAACTTCAAATGAAGGTGGAATTCCCGTGAGAGAGCGGCCAGTCTAGCCCGCGTTTCCACGGTATATATGATGTCACAGATTACACTCTTGGCGATTCTAGTATCATTCCACAAGTTCTAGTCAAGTTTCATCTATTCTAGCAAAGCCAGTTCTGCCAGCCTATACGGAGGTTGTGGCTCGTGTCGCAGTCTCCGGTTTAACGTGGTTAATCTGTAGGTCCGTGACGATAAGAAAGCCTCGAAATAGAGGTAGATCTAAGTAGTCTTAGATGCCAGAAAAGGTCGATCACTAAAGTCCAGGCTAGATAGATTAGATGCTAGTGTTGCCATATCTGGATCTTAATAAGCGAGATTCTCATTGAGTATAATTCGAGCCAAAAACGCTTACCATTAAGGCGAAGCCAAAATAAGTGATCTAGACGGCCGGAATCGCAGCCATCGTAAATGCACACCCAAAACTGTGAAATAAAGCTGAGCATGTTTCGTGGTTTGATGGCATCACATTGAACAAGACCAACCGCCCCCTTTCCAGATTAGCCATGTATACCTGTACACGGGAACACCGTGTCGACCGGAAGATTCAAGAGGCTAATCAGTAGTAAGATCCATATCTAAGGTATACTATACCTAGCCTGACGCGCGTTCTCGAATCTCATCGCATCCTCTTTGCGGTTCTGAGATAAAACTCGACATAGGCGGTGCTGAGATGCAGTCGAAGCATCCCGGACTAGGGGCTGAGCGGACTCCTGCAGCCAAGCCTGATGGCATAAAGCCAGGCGCCCCACATCGTCTCGTGAACCTGGGCAACCTAGGCTTCGACCCGAGCCGTACTACACCTCGAATCCGTAGTACATAGCAATGCTACGAGGAGTCCGAATCGATCTGCGCATCCGACACCGCGGCTACGTGTGACACTAGACAGACGCCGGCCGATATGGCGAGCCAGGCCGAGGCGCCGCTGCTTTCGCGGCGGGACGACGACGACAACGACGACTTCGACTTCGACGAGACCCCCCTCGACGGCCACGATGCGCCGATAGCAGACGGCAACAAGAGACACGCCGCGCCGCTCGGGTATTTCGTCTGGCTGCTGACCCTGTCTGCGGGCATCAGCGGCCTCCTATTCGGCTGTACGGCGCTCCCCCCCTCCCCCTCGCCCGCTTGCGTTTTGTTGCTTACCGAGGACGCCGCGCAGACGACACGGGCGTCATCTCCGCGGCGCTCGTCTCCATCGGCGACTCGCTGTCGGGCCGCGCGCTGACGTCCCTCGACAAGTCCGTCATAACCGCCTCGACGTCGCTCCTCGCCCTCGCCGCGTCGCCGCTGGCGTCCGCCCTGGCCGACCGCGCCGGCCGGCGGCCCGTCATCCTGGTCGCCGACGTCCTCTTCGTCCTCGGCGCCCTGATCCAGGCCCTTAGCGCCTCCGTGCCGCAGATGGTGCTTGGGCGCGCCGTCGTCGGCCTCGCCGTCGGCGCCGCCAGCTTCGTCACCCCGCTGTACCTCGCCGAGCTGGCGCCCGCCGCGCGCCGCGGCATGGTCGTCACCATGAACGTCCTGTCCATCACGCTCGGCCAGGTCGTCGCGTACGTCATCGGCTGGGTCCTCGCCGAGCACGGCGCCCCGGCTACGGGCTGGCGGCTCATGGTCGGGCTCGGCGCCGTGCCCGCGCTCCTGCAGTGCGCCTTGGTGTTCTTCATGCCGGAGACGCCGCGGTGGCTGGTGAAGGCGAGGCGGTCCGGTGAGGCGCGTGCTGTGATTCGGAGGGTCGCCGGCTCTGACCCCATCGCCGTGGAAATGGTCGACAGCGTGTTCAAGGGTATCGAGATCGAGGTCCGCGAGGAAGAGGATAGTGCGAGCCTGAGTAATGGCGAGGACAAGACCAACAGCGCGGTGCCCTGGCGGGAGTTACTGTTTGTGCCGAAGAACAGGCGGGCACTGACTATAGCCTGCCTGCTCCAGGGGTTACAACAATTATGTGGCTTCGTGAGTATTCTTTTTTTGTGTCATTGATGCGCGCAACTCTATTCTACGACGAAGTTTATTGCTAACACCGCCAACAAGAACTCGCTGATGTACTTCTCAGCGACGATATTTCTCAGGCTTGGTTTCTCAGTGCCCACGCTCACATCGCTGACTGTCGCATCTACGAACTTCATATTTACAATTCTGGCAATACTGCTCATCGATAGGATAGGACGGCGGCGAATGTTGCTGTACTCTATCCCATTCATGGCCTTCGGCCTGCTCGCCACGGCGTTCGGCTTCAGCGCCTCGGGGACGCTGTCGATCGCGGCGCGCGACGCAGAGCTGACGCGGAGCGCGGCCCTCTTCATACTGGTGAACATCATGGTCTACGTGGCGGCGTACGCGCTGGGGCTCGGCAACGTGCCGTGGATGCAGAGCGAGCTCTTCCCGCTCAAGGTGCGGTCGCTGGGCAGCGGCGTGGCCACGGCGACCAACTGGCTGGCCAACTTCGTCGTCGGGCTGACCTTCCTGCCCCTGATGGACGCGCTCACGGCGTCGTGGACCTTTGTGCTGTACAGCGTCGTGTGCGTGGGCGGGTGGGCTGCGGTCTGGTGGATATACCCCGAGACGGCTGGTCTGAGCCTGGAAGAAGCCACCGGGCTGCTGGAGCACGGCTGGGGCGTGAGATGATCTCGGCGCTGATTGCCTTGTAGGGCAGGCCTAGTATGGGCACCGCGGCGAGAAACTAGCACGGTTTTTTTACAAACTCAATCTACATAGTACAATGGTTGCCGTGGTTTCGTTGCCAGCCCGAAAAGAGTTTGACTATTGAACTAGCCGTCCCACGCTGTTGTGAGATGGGAGATAGAATTTTTACCTTAGCAGGCATCACACACATGCCGTTGGCTGGTGTAAGTGGTTAAAGCATGTTCTAGCCCGGGGGGCCGGCCTGTACACGGCCAAGATTGTCGACACCATGTGGCAGAGAGGGGTCGTAGAGGGGTCGCGGTGGAGCCCATAGGGCGCCCCGGCGGAATTAGGGATTCGGCCGTCGGAGTCGGGAGTCAAGGGGTCGACGCTGTCACACCTACCTTTAGTCAGCATGGACAGGTATATGCTGCTGGGTATGACTTGAGTTCGTGGTGTACGACATAGTATCTGCTCATTCGCCAATGCTGGAGAATCCAAGCAAAAAGATTGCGTCAGGTAGGCTTCTCGGATGTTACAGTAACATTGCACGTATAGAGTCGCATGGACCAATGCCTCCGACCAAACCAACAAACAGTATCAGGGATGGTGATGATGGTAATGATGATGATGAGAGTTGTAGATCCGATCTGACGCTGAGATTATGCATAACTAGTACGGTACAGCCTCCCCGTCAACTGACGTCCTTGTGCATCGGATACCGTACTCTTTAACCCCGGACGGTCACGGGCGCAACTTTGTGCAGCGACATGCCCAGCTCTCCATGCATTACAAACAAAGGGCATTGTCCGAATTGAGAAGGGGAGAGAGAGTACGTAAGATTGTAAGATTAGACGTCTGGTAGAAAATGAAAAAGGCCTTATGCGTGGTACGGCACGATTACCATTTTGTGCTTCTAATCCCCCCCTTTCATTTTTTTTTATTGCTTCTAGACTTGGACCGAGTCAACAGTTGCTACCCGCTAGGCCCTACCGAGGTGGCCCTGCTTATAAACGTTGACGCAACTAAACATACAATAAGTGGTTCGTTATGGGGCCGATGGGGCGACCGAGGAAATTGATCAGATGTATCGATACCTAAGGTACCTTCTACGGACCTTGCTATCGGCAGTTCTGCTCCCCTACAACCCGTTCCCATCTTGACTGAGGTTCGGGTTTCTACAGAAGTATTTTCTTCTGGTTGGTTGTTCTGCAAACCGGATCAATAAGCCGGACCAGATATAACCTCCGTATGCATATCCCTACATAACCGAAACTTAGGTACCTCTGTGCAGCTGCGGTACCTATCGATGCGATGAATCGGAGTTATGCAACCTGCATGCGCTGTGTGACACGATTGACATGACACCTAGGTACCTACACTGACAGAACACGCATCCGGGTGGCTGAGAATGGCCACGGTCAGAGAGGCACAGTTCGTCGTGACAGGACAGGCGGCGGTGGTATGGGATTAATAATATAATTCCGCATCGGGATTCGCGTCTAAGGGCAGTATCCGTCCCCTTGGCAGCCCTACCCTGGCATCTAATAATACCGTGGGTGCCCAACAGGCCCGCGATGTGGGAGCGTGCACATTTCATCAGCGGCAAGCGCCGGCTTTTCTAGGCTTTTCTAGATAGTCCAGCACTGCTTCGCTTTCGCATACGAGCTGGAGTCCACCCCCTTATCATGGTGCAGCAGACTCGGGTCCACTGGGGGCCCCTCGCTACAGAGCCTCAGGCGGTGTTGCCTCGGCATCCAGATCTTGACCATGCCAAAGAAACGATCGGTCGGGTGTGACTTATGCAAGCGTCGGACCCACTCGGCCGGAAGCAAGTAGAGGTACATCCGCTTTTGGCAGTCTTTCGTCATCGAACCGGACTCGAAGCGCCCATTGCGGCTCCACTTCCGACTTACACCAGCACTGCTAGTGTGCAACCGCGGCCCAGAAAAAAAAAGATAGAGGCGAAAGAGCGACTCGTTCGACGGACTCGTTATGTCCGATCCAGTGCTTGACATGTCATTCGCCGAGGCACTTCAGCCGAACGGGCAGGGCGGTCCCTCGCGAGGGCGGCGACGTTTTTCCTTTTATTACGAGCCCGTCGCCCTCCTCCTCCTCCATCTCGCCGCTAATAAACCCAACTGCATTCCCAACTCACCTCGTTCCTGCGCCTCTTCTGCAGTTACCATATCCCCGGGAGCGTCTGTGCCGAGCCAAGAAGCATCGGGCCGCTACCTTACAGCTCTAACCGTCTCTTTTATATACATAAACGGAGCCGCCTTTATTGGGTCTCAGATTCCTAGAGCATCATCAGATAGGGAATCTATCTCCCTAGTAACAACAACAGAAAGAAGAAGAAGCAGAAGAAGCTACGGATAACTTATTGTATTCGACACAGAAAGGTCGTCGGACGCGGTTACGGCCACGGAAAGATGAGTTTCGGCGAAGTCGGCCGTGAGCCCGCCAGGGCAGAGAGGTCAAGCAATGAAGTCGAGCGTGTCGTCTCAAACTCGTCGGCCACGTCGTCAAGCGACGATGGCGCTCTCTCACAACGCCCGCTCAGCATCGGGCGAATCCCCACACATCACGAACTAGAGCGGAGTCCCACGGAACTCAGCCGGGTACATACAGCGCTCAGCCAGCACAACAGCACAGTCGGTCGCGATCCCAACTCGAAGAACCCAGATGCTGGCAAGCCCATGCCTGCTTTCGGTGGGGGCAAGTCTCTCCCGCCGCTGCTAGATCGTGAAGCCTACGTCGTCGAGTTCGACGGCCCTGACGATCCCTATCACCCCCAGAACTGGCCGCTGAAGAAGAAGTAGGTCACAAGCCTCCCCCCTTCCGACTGACATACAACCAGTAGCTGACAATAACCTCGCCCAGGCTCGTGACGGCCGCTATTCTCGGCTACACCACTTTAACGGCAGCCTTCACTTCCAGTATCTTCTCGCCTGCAACCCGTTACATCGCAAAAGAGTTCAACGTCAGCACAGAAGTCGGGATATTAGGCGTTTCGTTCTTCGTCCTGGGCTTTGCCACCGGGCCTATCGTCTGGGCGCCTCTGTCTGAGTTGAAGGGTCGCCGTCTACCCATTCTAATCTCCATGTTTGGCTTCTCCATCTTCACCATTTCCTGCGCTGTTTCCAAGGATCTGCAGACGCTGTTGATATGCCGATTCTTCGCTGGTTTCTTCGGCGCCTCGCCACTGACCATCGTCGGTGCCGTCTTCTCCGACATGTTCAACAACGCAACTCGAGGTATCGCCATTACGCTCTTTTCCATGACCGTCTTCACCGGCCCGCTTCTGGCGCCTTTCGTGGGAGGTTTCATTGTCGAGTCCTACCTCGGCTGGCGCTGGACGTTGTACATCACCTCTTTTATGGGCTTCTTTGCACTCGCCCTCGATCTGCTCTTTATGCCCGAGACGTATCCTCCCGTCGTCCTCGTCGAGAAGGCTGCTGAGTTGCGCCGTCGTACCCTGAACTGGGGTATTCATGCCAAGCAGGAGGAAATTGAGGTCGACCTCAAGGAGCTCATCCAGAAGAACTTCACCCGACCCATGAAGCTGCTGTTCTTGGAGCCCATCGTCACCCTACTCTCCATCTACATGGCTTTCATTTATGGCCTCCTCTATCTCTTCTTGACCGCGTATCCCTTCGTTTTCCAGGGCGTACATCACTTCAACTCCGGCCAGTCCGGCCTAGCTTTCTTAGGTATGGTCATTGGTCAGTTCCTCGGAGGTGCTGCCGTGCTTGCGACGCAGCCATGGTACCAACGCAAGCTTGCCGCCAATAACGGAATGCCCATTCCCGAATGGCGTCTACCCGTTGTCATTGCCGGTGGTGTTGCCTTTACTGGAGGTATCTTCTGGTTCGGCTGGTCTGGATACCGTAGTGACATTCACTGGATCGTCCCCGCCCTCTCTGGTATCCTTAGTGGCTTCGGGCTATTGACCATCTTCCTGCAATCGCTGAACTACCTTGTCGATGCCTACCTCATGTTGTAAGTTCCATCTGACTTGCCAGCGCGCAATTTATCTATAGACTAACACCCTATTTAGTGCTGCCTCGGCCATTGCTGCCAATACCTTCCTGCGTTCTCTCTGTGGAGCTGCCTTCCCCCTATTTGCCACCTACATGTTCAACGGGCTTGGTATTGAATACGCCTCCACGCTCTTGGGCGCTGTTGCTGCTGTTTTGATCCCTATTCCCGTACTGTTCTACGTTTACGGCCATCGGATCCGAGCCAGGAGCGACTATGCACCCACCGCCCTCGGTAACATGCCCGGCGCAGTCAAAGTCCCCACCCCCGATTCCGGCAAGGATATGTCCGAGGAACCAAAAGATGACATGGACCACGCCGCTGCTTCTAATGCCCCGAGGAGGACAGGGGGCAATGCTTAATTTGCTCAAAAGAAAGATTACTGGTAGAGAAAAAGATCACTACTGATCACTGGTGTTTGTGTGTTTTTTTTACTGGGATCGGTTTATGCATTAGACAGGAACGGAAGCATTTGTCTGCTCAGTTACTAGAGCATTACGCAACTTAATGGGGGCATCTGGAAGAAAGGAGTAATCATGGGCTGCTTTTTGATATGGTCCGATAGTAGCCTAAAAGCAAGCTTGACTTGGAAAAGTGGCAAGCATCATCTCGATGAGTCAATTCATCAGATTTATGCTTGCATGCGCCATATCTAGGGCGGGCGGGTTACGAATCCGCGCATCGAAATATCCCGTAGTGACCACCTAACTTGAGTCATAACATACTAAGTTTATCAGTCGCGCGATTCATAATTCCCGCCGTTACTTGGGTAGACAAGAGTGGGCATAAAAAGTCTAGTGCCTGCCTTAGGCACGAAGAGCGCTCTTAGTTATGAGCGCGAAACGTCAGAGTCAGTGTCATCTTTCTTCCGGGGGGTAGTTATTCATTGTCGAGGAATGGGACTCTCCGCCGCCGCCGAGCCAAAACTAGCTTGCCTGGCATAACCGATGCGACGGCTAGACTAGAATGCTCGGCTTGGATAACTCCGCCGCGGAACTCAGAGGGTTACATCCGAGGCTTGCCGAGGGGCAAGAGCCGCGGCAAAGTTGTCCGCCGTCGATACGAACACTCGTATCGGCCGCCTTACAGAATTAGAAATCCAGCCCTCTAGGGACGCGTGGCGATGTGATACGCCCCATCCATACTTCCTTCTTAGTGGTCGACTTTTACTACTCTGTGAGTCTTGGTGGTTATCCATAGAACAGGTACCTATCTGAGATGCGTCCCCTGTCCCCTTTCGCCAAGCCAACACCCTATGGGTGTCTGCGCCAGCGTATTATCATTGTGCCATCATCCCACGCAGTCCTAAAAATATAGATGAGTCGAAGAAACGAAGTAAGAATGAAAAGCAATAAGACAAAAAAAATGAAACATTTAGATGTTGTCTTAGTCGTACCGTGGATCGAACACGGAACCTTCTCGGGGCAGTTGAACACATGAAGTTGTGAACGAGAAATCATAACCATTAGACCATACGACTTGTGATGACGACATACCATGATGTGACAGTACTTCAACAGCTGATTAGGCATTGCGGTGCGGCTCATTTGACTTGTACTTGGGGATTCTGGTGGTGGCTTGTAAAACATATATCCCCATCCTCTTTCGTTACACGTGCTAGTTATTATGTTCTTCGAGTCTCTAGATTGGTGAAATTTGGGTGCGCAGGGCTGCTGGTGTGCCGTAGTACACAATCTGCGAAAAAATTATAATTATAGTAATGAGTAGTAGACGTGGGAGCACGAGGTGTTTGGGACTTGAGTGGCTGGATGTTGTCACCACCGAAGGCGCAGGCTGTGAAGCTAAGGTACCGAATGTGGTTGTATCCTTCGGTTCTAGTTCGCCGTCGTTATAGAGTTGACGGGAGAGCTTCTCGGATGGCGTTGCTATCGTTGACACAACTGCTTTATGTTTTGTTTAAGTGAGACCAGACACAGCATCTCATCTTGCGCATGGCATCACAGCGATTAGCACAGAACGGGAGAAGAGACTGTTTAATGGGAACGGGCTCTACTAGCTGTGGCAGGGCGCCCGACACGGGAGAGGGTCCTATATTGTGCTATTCCTACCGATTAGACAGATTAGTACTAATGTTGGGTCAGGGAGGTACTAGGTGGCGGTTGAATCAACCACACAGAGTTCCTGGATGATTGCACGAGCACATGGGTTTATGTATGCATTTGTATCATACTAATAGACTGAATAATTGTGCTATCATTCACAGTTTTAAAACGATTTTCCTGTATATATATATACCTCCCACACACCACCTATAGCGCTTCGGGTTGGCATAGGACGACAGGTGGATGGGAAGCTCAGGGATCTGATAGAGAAGCGGGCGATGACAAGAACAGTTACAGGAGTAATCTCACCAGAGTACTATAAAAATAGACGATTATGAGAACATCCTGGCGCAAGTCGTGAAGTTTACTGTAAAAGAAAACAAGGCAATACGTGCGGAGGACTGTAATGCTCATGATACCCTATCTGTAAGGTTTGCCACAGCCACCTTTTAGGAGTGTCCACAATCAACCCTCAATTTCTCTTGTTATTTATGGTCTCTACTGCCTTTCTCGCGACAGGGCAGCCGATGAAATGAAGTAGGTTACCACAGCTAGCCTCGAAGCGAAACCCCAAGACGGCAAGTGTTGCTAATACTTCGTATATGGTTTGAGGCTATAATGCTCGGCTATGATGCTCTTCGCACCGGTTTTGGAAACCCCAGAACTTGTCCCCAGAGGTTAGTGACAAGTAATGGCATTTCATTTCAACTAGGTAGGGTTAAGTAAGATCGGTTCGATGATAGCACATAAACAACGGATGAACCCCAACTCAGACTTCTGACGAGGTGGGTTGGTAGACAGTGGTCTTTCGATTCAGAACTCTTGACACGTCTATGTAATTTGTAGATACGAAATCGTCTATGCCTTCTGTCGCTTGGCGTACAGATTTTCCGCTGACGTGATGCAGTGCATGTTCGCGCCGAGCTTGTTCATCGTCTCAATCCACTCCTCGTACTCGTCCGAGTCGAAGACGATACCGCCGCCTGTGAAAATATTGCATTAGTCACATAATGATCCGCAATGCTAACGTCCCTGGCGGCAGGGACTAGTTCAGTGATCAACTTACCGGCTTGTAGGTAGGCAACGCCGTCCTTGACCATCATTGTGCGCAGGGCTATACATGTATCCATGGCCCCCTCCTGTTCGTTCCCCTTCGCATCAACGCTGCTATAGCCAAAGTAGCCCACAGCGCCAGCGTATATCCCCCTCTTCTCCTGTTCCAATTCGGCGATCAGTTCCATGGCCCGGACTTTGGGGGCACCCGAAACTGTGCCGGCGGGGAATATGGAGCGGAAGGCGTCGAAGCGCGTCTGGCCAGGGCGTAGGACGCCTGACACCTGCGAAACAAGGTGTTGGACATGACTGAACCGCTCAACCACCATGAGGCGGTCTACACGTGTTGTCAGGGGGTCGCACACGCGGTTGATGTCGTTCCGCGCGAGATCGACAAGCATGACGTGCTCGGCACGGTCTTTTAGCGAGGATCGCAGTTCATTGGCGAGCCGCTCGTCGTCTTCCGGCGTCTTGCCGCGTTTCACCGTCCCCGCAATAGGATGCGTAATGATCCGACCGTCTTCCTCCTTTACCAGCAACTCGGGCGAGGCGCCTACAATCTGGAAGTCTCGGCAGTTGATGTAGAATAGATAGGGCGACGGATTCACCGTGCGTAGGTGACGGTATATGTTGAAGGGATGTAACGAGGTCGGGCGCGCGAAGCGTTGCGAGGGCACGGCCTGGATGATGTCGCCAACGACGATGTGCTTTTTGAGCTCGGTGACATGGTTCTCGTATCCTGCTTGGCCAATGTTGGATGTGTACTCCTGGCCTAGTTTGATGGGCTGCTGTTCGGGAATAGGTATCTCGGGAGCGGTGAGGACATCAATGAGCTCGCGAATGACGGCAGCGGCCTTCTCGTACTCGTCCGGTAAGGAGGCCAGGTCGTCGGGGATGCTGAGATATGTGATGACTTTGATGACGCCGAAGAAGCTGTCGAAGGCAACAATGGTGTCGAAGAGCATGAACAGGGATTCGGGGATCTTGAGCACGTCCTTCATGGGGCGAGCCGTCTTGGGCTCAAAATAGCGGACGCAGTCGTAGCCGACGTAGCCGATGGCGCCGCCGGTTAGGGGCGGCAGACGCAGATCGGGCACGTGGGCGACGACGCGCTCGGCGAGCTCCTTCTCCAGGGCGGGCAGGGGATCTACCGACTCGCCATGGCCCTCACCGGTGGTGATGATCTTGCGCGGGCCGGCACCGACGAAGCTGTAGCGGCCGACACGCTCGGTGGCGGCGCTCTCGTAGAGGAAAGAGAAGTCGGACTTGGAGTGGGCCGACACCTTGAGGTAGGCGGCCGACGGCGTGATTAAGTCGGCCGAGATCTGGCCGTACAACGGGACGATGTTGGGCTTCTTGGCGTTCTCGGGCGGCGGCTGGGAGAGCAAGTCCTGGACTGTCTCCAGCGACGGTAGAATGACGTCCTGTCGGTCGGGCGCACATGGTCAGCCATCGTCGAAGGCGGGATGCAAATGGAGGACTGAAATGGAGGACAGAAATGGTTCCCTACTGCTTGTGCCATGGTCAGAAATCGGGTGTCAGATTGTCGGTCGTGTGCCAGATGCCCGATATCCGGGTGCGTGTTTGGGATATGTTGTGTTGCTGAGGCAGGCCGCCTCGTTTGGAGCGCCCTCGTTCTATTTGTTGACTCACCCCGCGACAGCTTCGATCCCGCCCTTTCAAGGCTTCAGGTAGATTAATTGATTTGAGGGTACCTGCCTTACTCCGAGCTGCGGAGACGCGGGGCAGAGATAGGGCGCCCGTACAGTAATCAAGAGGAACCCTCACACGGTGCCATGGGCACTTACATAGGAAACAACTCACGGTGCAGAGCTCAACTCTTAAATTGCTCGACAGAGAAAGATCTCTTCGTATATTTCATACGAATCTAAACTCAAAGCGAGGCTGTGAGGTTTTATTCAGACATCTAGATCACAGTACTAGTAAGACCGATGTATTTATTTATCAAGACGCGAGGTGAGTTGCCACTAGTGGCAGATTGTTATCACTCGTCAGCACCGGTGTCTTCCATGCTTTTAGAGCCACCCCGGATTCGCTTCCTACAAGGCTTGAAGATGTCGCCTCGGAAATGAATATCGACAAGGAAGTCGAGGCGCTTCTCACTCAAGTAGATGTGGATCAACTCGTCTACAATCGCCAGCTCTATTCCATGGACACGGCTACTATGTCCACCAACAGCTTTTCTTTAAGCACGTTGACGATAAGGGCGACTATGTGCTCATTGACGGAATTTATGCCGTTATTACCCCTATTAACTGGTAATTTCGTGCGTTCTGTCCCTATATGCGAAGCCTCTGGCTCTACTTTATCTACTGCCAACTTGGGGCGGCTTATACGATGCTTCTCTGGGGCTTAGAGTGGATGATCGCCTTCTAGCAAGAGTGCCTTCGTATAAAAGAGAAAATAAATACGTTGCTAAATTCGCGTGCGAGAGCGAGCTTGTTAAATGAATTCACCTCCAAGTGGCTCTCAGACTTCCGAGGAGTGAAGCCATCAGAGTAATTGCCTCATGGCCGTAACAGTCTCTACGGGCGCGAGAAGATGGAGAAAAATTGGCGGCGGATACTCAACAAAGAAAGGAAACAACAAGGATGGATCGTTGAGGAGCCCCGGCTACTGTCAGTATTATCTAGAAAGCGTCGATGATGACCCCTTACAAAAGAGTGGAATAAAATGAAACTTGGATGACGGTCTCTCGTGATGATTACCCAAAGCAAACCACGCGCTCCCGGGTCCCAGAGAATCCACGTACTGCTACAGGGAAAGAGCTCGCCGGTCTTGTCCTGTTAAACGCTACCGTTTTGACTTTTGCAGCCGAGCCTATGCATGAGACTCGAGGGCACAGATCACGAAACTATGCCACGCGGTTTCGAGCCCTGCTTTAGCTGTCGTGTTGAGCCGGTGCCTGCAGTGATGGGACGTATACACAGTGGGTAATATTAATGCACCTATTGTATGGTATGAAGGCGCATGAAGCTTTGTACACAGCAAGCAGTTGCCAGTCTCATTCCTTTGATGTTTCCAGCGGTAGAGCAATGCCCAGAATAGCTCCATGGCCGGTGATGGGAACTCCCGGTGAAGGCATTACGGGACTGACGGGCACCAGCACACCAATGAAGCGGTAGCCCGAACACATATTGGTAATGATGGTATACTTATGGAAAAGGGGTATCTATCTGGCTCCTCCCGAGCAACACCACCTTCCAGTGCCATGTACAGGTGCCTAGTGTCTTTTGTTTTCTTCTCTTTTTTTTTTGCTTTTGCCTTTTAACATTTTTTGGGGTTATTTACTTCGGCGGTAACCATCCCGAGTGTACACATCCAACTCATCATCATGAGGCCGCCCGCTGCATCGCTAGCTCTCGATCGCCAACGCCTTCGCGCCGACGAGTTTCGCGTCGGCGCCCTTGCCGTCCGTCGTCACGACCCAGTACTCGGCCTTGACACCGCCCTTTGCCACGCGGTACACCCGCACATCATTTCCCTTGCCGGCCTTGGTCACCGCGTCGAGGATCGCCGCGTACTGCCCTTGCGTGTCCCAGTCGGCCGGGTCTTGTATCTCGACCTCGGCCGTTGCGGGGTTGGGGTGGTGTATCAAGCTGGCAAACTCCTCTGCCGGGCCATCGTATATGTTAGCCATCTCATATTGTGACGACAGACAACAACAACCAATTCATACACAGCCACAACAGACCTGTGGATGCGTGGGCAGGATAAAAAAGTAGATGTGCTAAACATACCTTCATCGGGTAGTCCCTTGCCTGCCTCGTCCCAGGCGAGACACACGGGCACGAAGGGCTCGTCGGCATCGCTGACGTAGAAGGCGCCCTTTGTGGCGTCCTGGATCGCAGCGGGGATCTTGGCCCCGTCGTCGGCGGCCTTGAACTCGTCCTTGCCGCTGCTCTGAGCTTTGGCCTGGCCTTCGTTCGGGTCGCGGTTGGCCTTGTCGAGGAACGCCATATAATCATCGTCCGACGCCATTCTTGCCGTTGCCGTGGTGGTGAAGTCGCGAATGCGCGAGGGTCCAGAAGCGGGTTGCCGTCGCGAGAGCTCGTCTTGTTGAAGAATGAGGGGGCTGCCGACTTGGAACAAGGCAGGATACAAATTGGGCGGCGAGGCTAGGTTTTGGAGCCGGCGGTAAGCTGTAGCTCGTCTGAGACAAGGCACTGAACGGGGTATCATCGATACTGCAGAGTCGTCCGATGGACCAAACGCATTCGTGCTTCTTGTTTCCTGCTTTTTAGAATCAAAGTGATTGGCCTTTGTTACATCATACCTCCTACTAGGTACTACGTATAGTACCGGTACCTAACTCTTTGACACGGTATGTACTAGCCTATTATGTCATTAGCTAACCCAAATGGGTACTACTATCCACTGACAGCTATAATCAAGAGGCAATCTATGTCAACATGAAAAATAAAATAAATAAAATAGAAAGAGAACATTATCCCCGGAGCTTTGCCATTTGAGTCATAAATGCTCCCAGATATAGCATTAGGGGTAGATAGAATTGTTAAACGTAGACAATACCAATCATATTCTGAGCGAGCTAGGATAAAGTACCTAGAGTGTACTGGCCTGAGGTCGTCAATGGTACGGCGTCCCGTGACTATACTGATCCGTCAGACGTTGTAATCCATGGCCCTGGCCCGTCCCGGTTTTATACGTAGGTAGTATGCAATGTTACCTCATGACAGGCCATGTCAATCCCAGCAGACCACACAATAGTCGTCTATACCTAACCGAGATGAAGGGCCACTGAAGGGAATTACTCTAGCAATCTGACAAGCCCCCCCCCCCCCCAACAGTCCGCTGGACTCGACATACTTTATATCTAACCCCGTTGATCTGACATGAATTATCAAAAAGACCTGATATTGTCGTATGGTTTCAGGTTTTCTAGTACCTCGGACCCGTTCATGCTTTAGGCGAAAGTTTTAACCGCCACCACCTGATGAAGCCTGAGCAGTCTAATCAACTAACTAACTACGTGTAGTTGAGAGAGAGAGAGAACCCTGCACATCATTATGAATCGAAAGGCGAGCTATCCAGAAATCAGCCTACGAGGTCTGGAGTTAATGGTAAGTTGCCTGTGCATTATTAGGAGCAGAATATAGCGGACGTGTCGCGAGAAATGGGAGCGGCGAGGGACTCCATACTTGGTTGTCTTGTTGGACTACATCTGTATATGGTGCGCTTAGGAACCATTGCAATAGGGCCTGTCGCGGTGGGGAGCGGGGTTGATTCGGAAGACGTTGAAGATTCCAAAGTCGAAAGTCCTTCTCGGGGTGGGAGTGGATCATGCCTGTAGAGTTTTAACGATTCGAGGCAATATCATGCCATATCAGACGCGGTACGAATGGGATCGAGAGCTCGCTGCTTAGTGTGTTCATTCAAGTCACATCGGAATAGGTAATACACCATCGAAAATGAACAAGAAATTGTAGGTATCATAAAACGGCCTGAATCACGGCAACTGATAACTTTTCGTGGGCTATCAAATACGGCCAAGCAAGGTCGTCTGGGGAATCTAATGGGCTCTTTTTTCATTCATGCAGTTTTCTCATTAGCTGCGACTCATATGCCAATCCGTAAGACCACCACGCCCATTGCAGTAGCTGAAAATGGAACCGAGAACACCGATGCAAATACTAGATACAAGGAAATACAAAGCTCCCTTAAGAGCTCTGTACAAGATCCTTCTTGAGCGTACCCACAAACTGCTTCTTCTCGGCCGGGGTCTGGAAAGCACCGTGACCAAACTCGGATGAGGTGTCGATCCACTTGAGCTGCACCTTCTCCAGAGCCTTGCGTGAGGTGTGAATGAACATGGACTTGCGCAGGGTCATAACCCGCTTCTTGACACCGGGAATAGAGCCCTTGACCATGACGAAGTCGTTCTTGACGTCACCATAGCGGACGAAGCCACCAAGACTGCAATTCGTTGTCAGCTTAATGTTTAATGAAGAGGAGCCAATTGAGGCAAAGGAACTTACGGAGTGATGGTCTTCTTGGTGATGTCCTGCTCGGTGGAGGCGTTACCCTCGTCGTCAGCCTTGCCGATGCGGTAGACCTTGTGGTTAACCGATGTACGGTGGTGGTAACCCATCTGACCAGCACGGGCAACAGTCCACTGGACGTGGGAGGGATGCCAGGCACCGATACAAGCAACCTTGCGGAGACCCTTGTGTGTCTTACGCGGCAGCTTCTTGGTACCCCAACGGGCAGTGACACCGTTGAAACCGTGACCCTTGGTGACGGCAATGACATCGATCATCTCGTCCTGCTCGAAGATGGAGTCGATGCTGACGGGCTTCTCGAAGAGGCCGTGGCCGAAGGTAACCTTGTCAGCGACGGAGCCGCCGTTGACCTGGATCTCCATCAGGTGGGACTTCTTCTGCTTCAAGGGAGTCTTGCGGATCTGGGTGTGGGCGAGCACACGGACGACGGTGCAGTACTTCTTGATGCGCTCGAGCTCACGGGTGACGGAGGCACCGCTGTTCTCGGAGTGCTTCTTGGCGTACTTGGTGAAGGCCTTCTTCTTGCTCTTGTACCAGTTCTTGTAGAAGCGGCGCTTGACCTCGTCGCTCAAGTGCTCGGCCCAGACGGTGGTAAGGGATCGCAGACCGCGGGGAGTCTCGATGTAGCCCACAAGACCAACAACGATCATCTGTCACTAGATGTTAGCCATAGGCACAGAGCCAAGCGGGCTGCGTTGTTCGTACAGGTGGGGTATCAATGATGGAGACGGCCTCGACAATCTCCTTCTTGTGAGACTTGGCGCCGGGTCGGTCGAGGTCGCGGACGATGGTCGTCATGCCGGCCTTGTAGCCCATGGCGGCGGTGAGGTGGACGGGCTTCTTGGGGTCATCCTTGGGGAACCTGCACGGCAACCGGGTCAGCGTCTGGCAACTCTCGGGCGACTCTCCTCAACTCTCCTCGACGCGGCCGCGCTGCGAGTCGACGCTGTGCACTTACGACTTGACCTTTCCGCGGTGGCGGGCAGCACGCTTTCGCGGCAGGAAAGCCAGCGAACCGTGGCGGGGCGCCTCGAACTTGCGGTGCGACATCTTCAATTGATTCCCTGTTGTTAGTGAAGAAGTCAACCGGCTGGCGTGGGATGGAGGATTGAAGGAGACGGGAAATGTACTCGATGGAAAAAGTTCGCTTCACACCACCACCTCGATTCTCGATTGTGCGTGTGGATCGAAAACTCCGGAAAATAGCCGGGCCACGGGTGGATCCCTCCCACAGGCGAGGACCCAGTTAGAGGCTGGCGCTTGAACAGCTAGAGCCCTTATCGATAAGCGATATCTACCCTGTGCGTACGTACCTACCCTACCTAGGTAGGTACGTACCTTAGTGCCCCCACTCGATCTTCATCTTTTGCGACCAGCAGAGCTCTATGTACCTAGGTATCTCTTCCGGGTAGGTGGGGACATTCTGTTGAGGTGGTCGCACCCTAGGTGCCGGTATCATTGAGATATCGAACGTTAACTGTAGGTACCTGCCTAGGTGCCGACTACGAGCTTATAGTTAGGTACGTACCTGGTAGGTTTATTACGGATCAAATCACTCAACGGGGGCACAATCTTGAGACAATAACACGGTAGCTTAACTTTGAAACTTACGTTTGGATTGTTTAACAAGTAAAACTGCTTACTCGACAAGAAACGATTTGATTCTGGAGGTTTTTATACATTTGCTGACGGGAATCAACATGATACGAAAAGGGTATGAGCGCACAAGTCCAGTTCAACCCCTCCGCGAACCGAACCTCCAAGTATCCGTCACACGGACCTAAGGCGCCTTATTAGTAAATCACACTAGGAACTCTCCGTCTTTGGTGCCGGGCCCATCATGCCGTTCATTCCGGCACTCGTGGGAGTCGTGGTCTTCATATCTCCAGATGCCGAAGCGGGGCCTGACGTCGGTCCTACGGGTCCTCCTTTCTTCTCTTCTTCGCCGCTGTCATCATAGTCTTCATCAACGTCCATCTTACGAGCGGCGCGCTCGGGTTCGTTCAGCTGTGGGAGGGTCGGTGCCGGTGGGTGATCTAGCCTCGGTCTGTCCTCCTGAGCGTATTCCTTGGAAGCTGGACTAGGCTGTGGCGGCTCATGCATGATACCGGGCATAGGCGATGGCCCCGACTGCATTGGGGGGAGATGGTTGGGTGGCATCGTGTGAGCTGGAGGATGATGGGCAGCTTCTGATGGGTGATAGCCTTCATTGCCATGTCTTTGCTCATCGGCACGCCGCATCTCCTCAGCTCGTCTCTGATCCTCAGCCCGACGCTCATCCATTCGACGTTGCTCCTCAAAGCGGTGGCCTTCGGGAGAGCGGCGATAGGGATCACGCGGTGGTGTAGATGGGCGACGGTGAGTCACGTCATGCATGCGTGATCTATTTTCCTCACTGGCAGGCTTTTTCATGGCAGGCTCATCTTCCCACTCCCGCAACCTCTTGGATACGGAAGGAGGCCGCTCATCACGAAGCATATCCGGTACCAATGCTCCTTTTGGTGGCAGTGGGCCACTACCATCCATGCCTGGCTCCTGGTGGTGCGGGTAGGGAGGCTGATGTTGAGGGTAAGCTGACTTGGGGGACGGCATGCGGTTATCATGCATTGGCCGTTGCTGTTCGGGGCGTGGAGATCCCGCCCGATAAGGCATCAGAGTATGGGGTGGGGGAGCGCCGTTAGGTGGACCATTTCCAGGGCCCATGCTGGAGGGCGTAGGTGTATAGCTAGGATTTGACACTCGGGTTGGACCGCCCTGTGCCGGTGGCGGAGGTTGCTGAGGAGGACCAGGCAATGGTGGCGGGGCGTATTGCGACGATGTCCCGGGCGAGGGTCCTCTCCGAATCGGTGCCGGACCAGGACGATTGGGCTCTCCATATGGTCTCATCTCTGGACGTGGACTCGGCTGACGAGGCAGCGGAGGCGCAGGGCCGCGGAATGGCTCTCGTTGTTCATAAGGGTTTGGCGGCTGCGGCGGGTTGATATCACTAGTACGTTGACCCCAGCCGTTAGCCGCAGCAGGACCCGGTGGTCTGTGTGAAGCTCCTGGTCCAGATTGCTGGATAGGACCGGAGCCTGGCCATGAAGGGGCCTGTGGACCTTGAGCCCCGTAAGACTGGGGATGGACATCTGTCGGTACAGCCTGGGGAATGTTGCTGCCCGGAGTTTGTCCTTGACGCAGTAGTTGCAGTCTAGCCTTAATATGGGGGTTGGCCGGATCTAGCTCGGCCGCTCTCTGGTACGCATCAAGAGCATCCGTTATCTGATTGTTGCAGGATTCGTACTACATTATCGTTAACATGAGACCGGACCAGTGAAGGAGCAGGGGGCAAACTCACCAAAGTACCCAGGTCGTACCAAACCTCTGATATGTAAGGATTCAAGCGTATAGCGCGAGAATATGCATCCAATGCATCTCGATATTGGTTTATTTGATAGTATAGGACACCAATCGAACACCAGAAGGTGGGATTCCGGCCGTCACGGTATACTGCTTGCTGGTATGCTTCATATGCTTTGGGATATTTCTGTTGTGACATGTAGCATCGACCGAGCAAATACCAGCTTTGAGCATCCCCATTGTCTATCTGATGTAAGCAGAGAGGACGGAGCATCATGGATAAGAGTAAACTCACCCGCAGCCACCGACTTCTCGAGGTACTCAATCGCACGCTCCTGCGTTTGGAAACTATTGCTCTGCTGATGATGAAGCCAACCCAGCTGCTGCAAGACTTTAGCATGATTTGGGTCGCGCTCAAGAACTCGCCCATAGGCGGCTTTCGCACTGTCATACTGAAAAATTCTCTTAGCACCGGTATTCCTTAGCAATTCAGGACCTGACACTTACGTCTTTTTGCTGCTCATGGACATGGCCAATCTGGAACCAGATGTCCTCCTCCGTCAACGGAGGTGGAGGAGAGCTGACGATGTACTTGAAACACTAGAAATTGTTAATTGGTGTCTCTGACACATAGAGAGACGAGGCATACCTCTAAGCTCTGCCCATACTTAGACTGCTGCTTGTATATTATACCTAGTCGGAAGTATATTTCATTTGCCTTTTCAAAGTCGGGTTGCATTTGCATGACTTGAGAGAAGGCCTCTTCAGCGTGGTCGAGCGATCCATATCGATCGTATAGAATACCAATGCCGTACCAGAGTTTGGGCTCCTTCAGGGTATTAGCATATACGTAAGACAGAGAGAGAGAGAGAGAGAGAGCTGGACTGCGCAACAAGACTTGCTTACTTTAGGATTCGCCAGATTGATGAGTGCATTTTGGTAGGCGGCATAAGCCTGCTGTAAATCATCCATCATGAGATAGCAGTGGCCTGTCGAACCGCGTCAGTCAGGCGCTACCTACCAATGGCGATGGCAGAAGTAGAACCTACCAAGACTCCCCCAAACTTCGCCATTCTGCCCATCTATTTTCAAAATTGCCTGCAAAAACTCGACTGCTTTATGGAAATCTTCGCGGGTCCGCAGGATTAGGCTGATGGCGTTCATAGCGGGGACCGAGTTCTGATTTGCATGAAGAGCTCTCTCGTATGCGTGCATAGCATCTTCCAAGTTCCCGAGTAGCTCGGAGAGACTGCCTAAGAGGGTATTAGTCGGGGGCGCGCCAGCTTTGACGCGATCTGGAGGCTACCTACCAATCTGCATCCAGACAGATTCATTAACTGATGCCATGTGACGAGAGGGCGGCCACTGATTTCCCTGAGCCGGCCCCGGGGGGGCAGGCGGGCCGTGATGCTGCATCTGCATAGCCATTTGCGGTGACGGATGGTGATTGGCCATATTCGGCCTCAAGGTCTATCGCCAGGACGACGGAACGATGTAGCAGGCGCGGTCAATAGCCGATCGTTGGTTTACAAGTCACCGGCTGCCGGGAATACTGTTCCGAGGCGCTCTGGGATAGAACGTGCGATGGAAGCGGATCAAGCTCGAAGGCGTTGAACTTTTCTCGCCCAAGCGTCGCGCTCGCCGGGTGAAGGAGTGCGAAGCCGAACACAACACACAGACCGACCTCGAGCCACGAGGCAGAAGCATGCAATAGAGACGGGGAAAGAGAAAACGGGGCCCGCGGGGATATCAATACCCTTGTGCGGTAGCGGGAGTGATGGTGGCAGCTGTGGGTGTTGGTGATGATGGCAGGTGAGGTGCAACACTCTTCTGGCGAACTGTGGCTGTGTCCCCACTAAACAGCGCATGTGCTGGACATGGCGGACGAGTGATGATTTGCTAAGGTACTGAAGGGTGGTGGACGAGCTGCTGCGCGATGGTTGCCGGCAAGGACAATGAGACAAAAGCTAGGCGCGGTTCTCGTGTCTGCTGGGAGTGCTATGGGGAGGGGGAAAGCAGCAGCAGGCGGTGGAGGACGAGAGAAACAATGAGAGATGGCCGGATGGCCCCCAGGAGTTTTCGGAAGGGCACTGCTTCACTCCATGCCAACTCCCCTTACCCACGAGACTGGTGCTCTCAACAGAGACAACCGGCCCAGGGGCGCGAGTGGACTTGTGGAGCGAAGGGGGAAGGGGGGTGGGGCCACTGTTCCCAGGACATGATGTCGTGAGAGCGTTGGTAGATGGGATGTATCTGCTGGGTACTTGCATGGGCATGGGCATAGGGTGGGGATGGCAGAGAGCGCGGCCAAGAACGCCAAGAACGCCACGGCCAGCTATAGTGCTACCTCGACGTACCCGGGCAGGTACCGGCCAGTGCTGCTACGCTGCGTACGATATCCCTGGAGGTACGCACACTCTACGCGAAGCAAGGTAAGCCCTGCATATTTATGGGTCTCGGCTTAGTGTGGAGACCGTACCCGCATTTCATCGTTCTTCTGTGTTCTTATGAAACCCACGCTTGGTTAAATAAATCGGGGCAGTCTAACAGTCTGTACCCCTGCCCTACCTGCCTTCCTACCTACGTACCCTACCTTGGGTACGTACTTCTTGGAACAGTTCGACCTCGCTAGGTAGTCTCGTAGACAGCCGACAGGTATCAGGTATACTACGGTACGTAGGCACCCGCCACGGCAGGATTTGCAGCGTTAACAAAGCATGCCAATGCCAATACCAATACCTGTTTATTTTATTGTTTAAGTTTGCCTACCTACCTATCCGTACTTACTTAAGGTTTTTTTTTGGGGGGGGGAGGGGTTTTTTTTATAGAAATTTTTTAACGTGTGCTACTATTGCTGCTGCTACTGCTGTCTTCCCGGGCTAAAACACCGTTGATATATATCGCTAGCCGCAAGTCCGCTCCAGTAGCGTCAAGCAGCCATCTGCAGCTACGTACAGAGCAGGCGCACTCGAGCCATTGGCATCCGCCAAAGTTGGGTGGTGATGGCTTCAGTTTGACCGAAGGGGTTGGCTAGCGCTCACCGCTTCGACAGGTCACTTCGGGTCTGTGTCCTGTTGCACACGGCCCAGAGACAACGGAACGCCACCAATAGTCCCGGTAGTGGTAGTGGCAGCCCTACGTACATGGAGCATGTCAGCAGTCTCTTCGAGGCTGCTCTCCCACACACCTGTGTAGCTCTGTGGTTCGTTCTCGTTGCCGTCCTCGGGGGTGGCTCACGGCGCAGCTCCCCTTCGTGCGTCGCTGGCAGATGGATGGGCGGTGTTTCACGCCCGTCCCGAGTCCTGCTGCTCGACACCGACACCGAAACCGTCAAATCCTGGGCACCGCGTGATGTATGATAGCGCGAGTCATCCTCGTAGCGCCTCGCTCTGGATGACGATGCTGCGGTGCGGCTGGGTCCCACGTTGGGTGCTTAACCTTGATCGACCTAGGCTCGCCAGGGTTCCGGCGGCCGTTCCTGATGCGACTACATCAAAGGTACCTCGCGCCACCTGCCAGTGCGGGTCGCGCAGGTCGAGCGACCAGCCCAAATCTGGTCTTCTCCGCCGGGTCGCGGCTCGGACGGATTCGCTCTTACCTTGCCGCTCGACCTGGGCGAGCCCCGGGGGGCAATGTTTGGTAGGCTTGCGGCTTGCAGGGCATGGCTGCATTGGCTGGGGAGGGGGGGGGGGGGGGGTTGCTGGGGCGTGCTGGGGGGCGTGCTGGGGGGCGTGCTGGGGGGCGTGCTGGTGGTCATATTGCAGCGCTTGGCACCGAGCTAGCACACGCCCTTTCCTCATTCCACTGAACCCCAAAGAGGGTCCATCTGAAATTGGGCCACGCTTATCTGACTCGGAGTATTCATCCTCTATCCTCTGCTGAATATTTGTGATGGCCCCGGCCAGCGCACAACAACTACCTGATCCGGCTAAGCGGCCTGCATGTGGGGTTTATTTGTACTATGTTAGTACGGACGTGGTAGTACGCACGCTTTTTCTTGTCTTTTTCTTGTCTCTGATGACTGCATCCAAAATACCGATCCGTGACGCCTACCTCGCCTGCATACTGTTACCTCTGCTCGTAGGTTTCTTTCAAAGAGGTATGTCGGCAACTCCACTTTTCCTCGATCTCGTTGCGCGCTTCCCATGTTGCCCGCACCAACGCAGCACGGCGAACTGCCCACTTGTAATCGTCCTCGTCACCGGCGAAGGTCCTTATTATTACCAAGCGAGTTTCGCCGGCAGTAATGCGATGGCATGCATTCTGTGCATTGGGGCGGGGAACCACCGCGGGGCCGTGTCTGGCCGTGAAGAACGTTTCCGCTCGCTCCGTCAGTGCTGCATACCTACTACTTAATGTAACCTGCGCTATGCGATATGTGCTCTGTGCTCTGTGCACGAGATCCCCATGCATTTTGCGATGAACTACTGTAGCGTTCTGGCGAGGTACGTGCCATTTCACAGCGGGTTCATGTGGTTGGTTATACGTGTAGACGTTCGTTATATACATAGATGACAGTACGGGATGTCATGTACCTACGTACGCCCAGGAGGTATTACTACGTATAACATAAGGTACGTACAGACGGCATGCCTCGTATCAGACACCAAAAGCCCCATGCCGGGATTTTCTGGCAGTGGATTCTGCCGCAGATCACTTGCAATGATTGCACGGCGGGCAGCTGAAGAACCGACGCGAGCAGGGGTGTGATCCAGCTCTCCTCGGGTCAGATCAGCTCATCTTCCGTTGCATGTTAATTTCCCTTTCCCTCTCCTCTTCGACAGCCAGCCTTACCATAGTACCCCGTACTCCGTACTACTACTACTAGCCATAGTAATGCTAGTTAGCAGTGAGGATGAATCTGAGGTCATCCCCGCGCAGCACCCTAACAAGCAACACATGTCGGCCAACCCACACTGCACTGCAGGCAGTGCACAGATAGGATATTAGGACACCTATAGTAGCAAATAGGTAGCGTACCTACAGGCAGAACAGGCAGAGAACCCGCTGCGCTGGGCGGCTTGGGAAGGGAGCGGCTAGCTTGTCCTAGCATAACCAATCTCGTCATCTCCCGAAGATCTAGGAGACGTGCAGAAACGCCGACCTTGTGGCACCGGCGCTAGCAATTATAGGCATGGGAGAGGGGGGCCGGAAGTTCTGGCTGGGAGGGGAGAAAAAAATAGCAACGCGGAAAAAGGGCACGAGAAGCTAGCGGCGGCCTCGGGTATTTTAGTACTTTTGCGATCATCGCGGCTCCGAGCAACCGCACTCACTCACTCACTGCCTAGGCACGTTAAGCACATATCTATCGACCTTGGTTGTACGTAAATCTCGAGAATCCACGTGTCATGTGTAATGCCTCAAACGCACGCCCCCGGTCCCCCCCCTTTGTAACTCCATTCGTTAGTCTCGTATTGCCGGGTGCCATCGCAGATTCATAGTAGAACAAAATGCTTATTCCAGAGCCACGTACGCCCAACAAGCCTATTTAGTCATGACTCGACATTACCCATTGAACCTACCACTCGCAGAATTGTCGAGGTAATTGGACGGTCTGCAGTGGCCCTTTCTAGGTGCCGAGCACGTATCAATCCTATAGTAACCCGCCGTTCATGTACAATAGGTATTACCGCGGGTTAGTTGCCTACTGTGTACGGAGTAGTCGCGTGTGTGAACCCAGCTGTTGTCGCTCACTAGCCTATTACCTGTCCATATTGCGCAGATGTGCCAGCGGTTCTTATCCTAAACCAGCTACTTTGCTTGCGGGCTGGCGTTGCTCGGGACTGGCCACTTAACCTATACCTAGTATGTGCGTGTCATAGAGACGCTTGGCGTCTAGATTGGTTGACAGCCCCCTGCAGAACTCACAGGTCAGTCGATCGTTGAAACAAGCCTGTCATCTAGCAAGCGCGCAGCACCTGCAAGTACAAGTAGGCACCCCTAATGGGACGGAGGTATGGGCAATCCCTCGGTGCCGTGCGCGCATGTGCCCTGTGCGTGTGCCGTGGTCTGGATGATGCGAAGTGGGCGCCAGGCGGGAGAGAGGGAGAGGGGTTCGTTCAGCCAGATGGCGCAGAGTAAGACGAGTTTGGCTGTGGCCGGTATGAAGAGACGAACGTCGACAGCCAGTCCGCTCGCCGGAGGGCCTTCGCAGATATGTATAGTCGGGCACGCGAACAGCGGTTGGCGTGACCTGCCTACTTGGTAGCGCGAGCAGACGTGCAAGTGGAAAGCAAAGGGGCGTGTGTGTAGGCAATGGGTGGCCGACGAGGACTGACCGAGCACGGCATGACATACACACTTACATATCTATATGTACTCTGTACCTACCTACCCACCTACCCACCTAAGATATAGATAGATAGTACATGAGGTACTTAACGCTGTGTAGGAGGTATCGTATACTAGTAGGTTCCATCCATAAGGTTTGAGGATACGGGTATACAGTAGGTGAGGTGGGTGGTGGTAGTACGTGGGACAAGGTACGATGTAGAGAGGCACGTCAGGGTTTGCTACCACGACATGTACGTACTCCGACTAGGTCCCGTCCTCTGGATGGCGCTTACTGGTACAACAGGTAAGCACTTGGTAGGCACACGTATTATCGCTGTCGACTGTCGAGCGCCTGGCCGGCGGGGAGGGGAGGGGAGGGGCCGGAAGCAGTTGTCGACAAGTATCAAGGAGGGAGGGAGGAAGGTTGTTCATAGTTCGGCTGGCACATTCAAATTCAACCCAACCCAACCCACAGAAGCAAAGTGGCGACATGTACAGGAAAAAGCACCGACAGGCGACAGGCGACAGGCATACGCTACGGACGCACATGCCTGGGTAGGTACTACCTACGGAGTATACATAGCATTAGACAGGTAGGTACTATGTATATGTGCGCTGCATCTCACGCATTGCTGCTGCAGAAGCTCGCTCTGGCTGCAGAGGGGGATGCGACGCTCCCATTCGCCAGGCCCGGCAGCGCAGTCGGTAGGCGCGAGCGTGACACACCCCGGCCCATCCCACCCTCCCACACTTCGCGATGCCCAGGCAGGCAGGGCCCAGGCAGGACCCGGCTGCGCGCGCCTGTCCGTTAGGTCGATTATTATTATCCAAGATCCCACACCCTCCTTCCTTGCACACGCTGCTGCCGGACGCCTCCAAATACGCGCATGTGTTGCGTGTGTGGGTGGAGCCCCCGCCATCTGCCTGCACCCGCATCGGGGCCTGGGCGACTGGGGCAGCTGTCGTTGCCCCCAGCCCCTCGAAGCCCACTCGGCCATGCGCCGTGCCCTGTAGGCTGTACGTACCGTACCGACTTGGACATCATCGACATCGACGAGGCGCAGAGGCACAGAGGCACAGGAGCGCTGGCGTCACGCAACAGCAGCGGCAGGCGTCGTGGGTAGTGCCTCGCGCCGCACTCACTCCCTACCACGTAGAGACGGTCCGCACATGCACGTCAACGCATGTGCCTTCACCGGCTGTCTTGAATGCTTTTCCTGGCCGGACCCTTTCGTGGTGTAGACGTCCGTCCGGTCTGGGTGCGGATGGATGGGTGGAATGGTGGATGGTGGATGGTGGATGGTGGATGGCGGGTAGTGGTGGATGGTAGGTGGGTAGACGGGCGCTGATGACGATGACGCCGTCTGGTCTGGGCACGAGCAACACCGCCGCCGGAGATATGCCTGGGTATAACGTCAACACGACAGCAGCCACCGCAACCACACCCGCACCCGCCTGTTCAGCCGTCTGATACAATACACATCTCGCTCGTCGGTCTGCCCAGTAAGAGCCCGTCACGCTCGCTGCGTGCGATACCACACCCCGAACGGCTATTGCACAGCAGCGTTTCCACCCGGGGCCAACCGCGGCATGCAAGCCACAGGCCACTGCTATATTAAGTCTGCGACAGCTCTTGGCCACCTGCATCCTTCCATCCTGACGAGTGCTCGGAGCGAGTTTGGTCTCCAATCCCCCTTCGCTCCTCGCTGCCCTTTTTGCGCCTCAGACCTGGGGCGCAAAAGGAATGACGTGCATAGCGCGCAAACGCAGAAGCCAGGCGCTGGGAAGAACCCGACACCTCTCGTTTCTTTTCTTGGTCTGGGCCAGGTAACGGCGGGCGGGGGGATCCGGTTGTTGGTTTGCGGCGCACCGGCGGAACACGAGGGAACGAAGGATGCCCGGGGTAGCAAACGGCGTGAGATGCCTCGTTACGCCGTAGGGATCCTGGGGTAGGTCGATCGAATCGTTTCGGGGATAACGAAACACCGTGCATACTTCTAAAACATGCGGTATCTTATTCGGGAGTGTTCTGGCGTGAGATACGCCGACTTATACGGCGTGCGCGTACAAACACATCCGCGCTGGCTGCTCCCTTCCATGGCAGGTAGCTCGCTGCTCTGCGCCGTACCACATGTCCGCTGCCGTGTCAACTTGCGTGCCCCCATTGTTTGTGATGCGATATAGAGGAGGTTGTGCCTCGGAAAGAGATGAAATGGCACCGCCGCGCCCGCACCACCCTCCCGTCACCAGCATCTGCCCGCCTGCTTGTGTCGGGGTCTGGACGTCTGATGGCCAGTGGTAAACCATAAGCTTATAGACCGAATCTCGTGACTTTGTACCGTCGCAACTCGAGCGACACCTGTACGCCTGCACCCGACCGATCCCACTCTATCATATGCCGTGCCACGGTGTCCGGGTGAGACAACATTTGTCCTTGTCTGAGGTTTTCCTCCCCAATCTCACTTGTGAGTTAGCCAAAGCCACTGCGCCTCTGACAACATCTAAATGACCCTACACAACCGGCGGCACGCTCTGAATGAAGTTAGATCGGACAGTATCTGAGGCGGACGATGATGAGGCATACTACGCTTGACTGTTCTGTATACGCGTTAGTGCGACTGCGAAAGCACGCGCATTTTATAGATGCATGCGAGATACAAATTACATATCTTGGACACGTTCAGGCCGATCATCGTTCAAACCTTCTCATCGATTCTATTCGAAATTCATCCATCAAAGCGACCCGGGTACCTACATGTTGTGCCTGAGCAACTCGGCGTAGTTATACGCCATAATTAAACTATTTAGAGTAACCTGACTGATGCCCCCTTACTGAATGCCGGCTTGTCATTACCATAACAAATACATAAGCGATGCACCTAATATCCTTCCATGGGGTAATAAAAAAATAAATAAAGAGAAGACCCGGATATCGAATTGACCAAGTCCAACTCCAGACACAGGGACGCTCCGTTTGAGAATACAAGGACGATCTAGACTCCATGCTCTTAGGGTATGAGTTGAATATAACACAATTCATTTGAGGCCGTCTATAGCGAATACGTTATGAGTCCTCCTTTTCGCCACCATCATGGTCTGGGTTGTAGTGCGTTTCTCCCAGCATGGTTCCCGGCTCCGACGTCATTGCTGCTTGGACGTTGGGCTGGGGTTGTGTCTGTACCGTCGGGCCGCTGGGCTGAGCCGGTGGTGTCGAATGACTTCGAGTAGCTGGACTGCCGGTGGCGGCATGCAGTCGTTGGTCAAGCACCTTCAACGCCAGTGCCCTCCGCCTCTCAGCCTCCGCCCTCACACCGCCGCCGTGCGTCGATCGTTGGTGGAAGGTCGTGCCTTGGGCCGCCGATATGTCGGCTTGAGAGAAGGGTGTGCATAGCCGCATAGCCACGAGTACTTCGAAAACCTGGTCCGCCAACGCCGCGACGAAGGGCTTGACCGGGGCGGGAAAGAACTCGGCGAAGGCGAAGGTCTCGCTGGCATCGCCTCGCATCGAGGCCGGTTGTGACGAATCGAGGTCGGGGAAGACGGTCTTATAGAATCGTAGGTACGTCCAGCTCGTGAGAAATCCAAAAATAGCCAAGGGTAAACTCGCGCCGGAAATCCAAGGCGTCAAGTTCGCGAGGGCGATCAGGCCGAGGTAGATCAACGGAAACCGTGGCACGCGCAACGACAACACGCCCCGGAACAGGGTGACGGTGTGAGCGGGCACGAGTTGGCTGAAGGCGACGAGGAAGGAGATCTGTAGTGGGATGGTGCCGTTGATCGTGGTTAATCTGGAGGCCCAACCGTTAGAAAATGCCGTGTCGACAGGGCCCAGCAGCTCCCCGGGTGAGACTCACGTCCAATCCTCATTTCGAGTGACGGTGTACATGGTGATCAAAAGCAAAAAGCACAAAAAGTTGGGGATCAGTGATGCGACGACGAGGAACTTGGCGAACTCCTTGGAGGACCAGGCTCGCTCGAGATACCTCCCGCCATTAAAGAGCGTGACGGCGGCGACGGCGAGGCTAGTAATATTCTCCTCGACCAGGGCCGTGGTCAGAAAGGTCCACGGGTAGAAGATGGACAGCTGGGGCACCAGGACCAGCCATTCCACCACGAAATCGGAACGGGCGCCGCGGATGAGGATACTCGATAACGACTGCACCCCCAGTACACCAAGAACTATGCGGGAGACGGGTGGTATATTGAGTCGCGGCGGCATCTTGGGGGAAGGGAAAGATGCATGTAGTAGCGACCGTGAGGCGAGCGGCAAGAGGTATCAAACATGCAGTGTGGGCTGGATATTTATTCATCGATCGACGGAAGTGAGGCGCATATTGTCCAAGCTGGCTGTTCAATCCTTAGCTAAGGCGTGGGTTGGACTTCAGCCTGGCCCGGCCAGCGCGGGCGGGCAAGCCACAACGGGCTGGGGGTTCCCTAAGCTGGGAACCTACCTGACTGTGGCTTGCGCATCCGAGGTTGCATATAGCTAGGACCTACCTAGTTAGGTACGTACCTCTAGTAGGAAGTAAGATACGTACCATGTGTGGTAACGCCGTAAGCTTCCATTGTCTTGGCGCCTCGCTCACACTTGTCCAGGCACGGATTTGCCGTACACAGACAGGTACGTACCCCATACCTGGTAAGTCGGTGTTGTTTATGATTTCGAGGTGGGACCTACCGAGGCCACCGGCGCGGACTGCCTTACATAATAGGTGGAAGCCCCTACGGATATCAAACGAAATTCGGAGATCAGGTGCGGAAGTACTTTTTGATTGAGGCCTTTTATTGCTAGGGTCGTTTGCTCTCTGCTCCAAGACGCCTGTACTAGGTATGTATGTATGGCTGACTTGTCCCTCGTGGCCACACTGCCATCTGAACCACTCGCATCCCGACAATCAGCCGGGGGTTTGACTTGCATTTTTGGAGCCGGGATCCTCGATGATGACCAGGGCATTGCCGGTTCTATTCTGAAACTTGTCAACCCATTAGAATAGTCTAGCTAACCTGCCCGTTCTCCCAAAGCGAACAGATCGCTTCCGAGCTCGCCATGCACGCACTTGTTTTGCCCACAACAGCCTATGTGCCTATGTACGTACGTACGTAGAACCCGTTACCTGCTCGAAGCGGTAAAGCGGGCGAAATTTCCCAGATGAACTGCGTACGTACATACTAGTAGTAGGTACCGAGTACCTACCTCCCTAGTGTACCTAGCCGCGGACGAGACACAGAACGGCCGGCTCCATCTTTTTCGACACCGACAGCAGTCTAAAATTACCCATCCGAAAGCTTGGTGCGCCGTGCATGGCTGAAGCTGTGTCAATTACACATCATCAAGCCACTAACGAGGTACACTTTACATAATACACGTACTCTGTACTATGTACACGGGCCTGCAGTGCTATACCGGGCCTATTTACGTACCTCGATCCGATTCCTGCACGCGCTAGAGCCAAAAGGACCCAGCAGGGTCCGGCGAGGCACAGCTCGGTAGGAACCTTGGAAGTTGATCTTCTGATCCGTCTCGTCGCATTCTGCACTCCATCAACCCATGAAATATAACTATACTATGTAGATAAGCAGGCATACAAGTACCTGGCGTGGTGCATACCGACTCGCATCGTCTTCGAGGACGTGACGTGCATTCATCCGTTGCCTTCTTGTTGGCTGGCTGACCATCATTACTTCGTTCGTTCGCCCTTTGACTCTGTTCGCCTGGAGTCAATGGCGGCCCGTGACAAGACGGCGCTCACAACCTTATAATAGCTACCCACCCCTACCTATAGTCGCCTCCTAGTGCTTTCGTGTTTACCATGTTTACCATACTAGTAGCAGGTGGACTAATTGGCCAGCCAAGGACCAGAAGGATTCCTGAGGTTGTGGAGTCGTCTGGAGTTTGGCCGCAGTTTTCCATTCTCCGATGACCAACGAGCGAGCCTATAGGCTCGGCTGTCATGTCGCCACCCATGCATGAAGAGAGGGCTGGGTGCTACAGTAATTAACCAGTCTACGGTAGCCTGTCAGGCGTCCTATTCACTAAGCCGCCAACACAACCTAGAAATACCCTGCAGCAGGAACGCAACGCCCTACCGCGTGGGTCGGCAATACCGCTGCCTCAGGACTGCGACCTTGGCTTCCGTGAGCACCGTGGGCACCGTCTGCCTCTTCTCTCGGGAGCGGACGCGCCCTGGATGGAGCCCGTCTCTACTCACGACTCGGACGAAGCCAGCAGGCAGTCGCCGAGAGGGTGCGGTGGGCCGACCTCACTGTCAAACCACACAATACCTAGACCGGGCCAACCTTCACCGTGGGTGGGCATAACCGTCGTTGGACAATTGCTACAAGAGTAGTACGTATACCCGTAGATGAGGTGGAGCAGCGTCCGGGGTGCGTGCTGGCGCATCACTCTTGCAGGCACTGTACTGAAACGTCACCGGGCTTGGGTGTTTAGACCCTCATTCGTTCGAGCTTGTTTCCGCTTTGGCGACGGGTTTCGAAACTCGGCCAAAGTACAGAGTAGCACGGCGCTCATCGGTGGACGCCTGTCTGGTTTGCCGGAGCAGACGAACCCAAGCTCTGTGCGATCGGGGCCCTATGGGTGCTGCGCTGATGTGAACTCCCAGCGCGATGCATCTACCGAGTCGTGGGTGCAGTGTCGAGATTGCTGGGTACTGCGCACGACTACACCCCTGCATCTCCATGTTCATGTCGTAGCGTACCCTGGGTACGGTACTCTGCCAGCGCCTCGACCAAGTGCGGAGCACCTTGCTACTTACTTGTATGCTTCCGTCGAAAAACAGAACTGGCACGACCCGGGCTTCTCCCTACACTGGGCTCTGGGCAATAACTAGGCGGCTTAGCCTTACCCGCAGCCATTAGCCACGGAGACGGACTCTGAAGACGTACAGCGATAGCTCGCATCATGAGGCCGACGGCCAAGGTGAGGCGGCGGATCTAAGAACTGTTGTAGAGGGGCCTGAGACTTGGGTGGCCTGCTGCATTCCGTGGATGTGCGTGGCAAATACTATGGACGCATAACATAGTAGTAGTACCAATAGACGCGAGAGGGAAAAGGAGGGTACAAGGACACACTGTGCCTTGCCTAGTGCCTCCCGATTGGAACGCCGACATCGATACTACCGTCGATGGGGCCCCGGGTACATTGGTACTTGGAGATCTGCAGACAATCTGAATGTGGATGGATGTGGATGGGACTGGTGATGGATTGGGCATTGACTTGTTCGAAGCGAGCCCAGGTCGGGTCACAGGTCCAGGGCTTATCAACCCAGCCAGCAAGCAAGGGCTAGGTATGTAGACGGGTTAAATAAAACAAGAAAAAAACAGCCCAGAAAACAAAAGAGGTCGACCTAGGTAACCTGTCTTGCAGACCGACCGTTGCATGTCGAGCACTGACAGTCAGTCTCTCTCTCTCTCCGTAGAAGTGAACCCCCCCGTCTGCATCTATCTCGTCCCTTTTTCCATGCCGTCTGTGTCTGTGTCTGCTGGGTATGTGGGTACCTACTACCTAAGTACGGTAGGCGAACAGGTACCAGAGTACTATGTAAATGGCAGGTGAAGCAGGCATGTACTACGTACGCACGTACGGGCCCCAAGTATTCAGGGTACCCAAGGCACGGAACTACCCTATAGGCTGGCAGCAACTTGCAAATGCTAGGTAGTAGGTCGGTACAAGTAGGTAGGTCGGTAGCAACGCAACGGTATTTCGCCCAGTGGCAGGCATCCAAAACTCGCCCGGCTCGCCCTAGACTACCTAGGTGCTGCTGTCCTCCTGTCCCTCCCACCCGGCCCTGCACGTTGGACTGGGCTATGCCGCTTCGGGAAGCCAAGCGGGTCCGCAAGACCTTTAGTTTTGGCCCCGACACAAGACATGGGCCTTGGATCATTCAGGGCTCATCAACTCCCGCCTCTCTCATCATTCTTGTCTTCAACACCTCAGATTCGAGATCCCGTCTCGCCGACGCCTATTGCCGATCCGCTGCCTAGGCCTCCATTGCTCCTCGCTGTAGAACCCCCCGGCCCGGCGCATGTCTTGTGCCTCGAAGACGTCTGCGTTCTGCCCATCATGAAGGAGTATTTAGACTCTGACCGGGTCAATTTCTTGATTTGGAGGTACGCTGTCACCCGTGGCCTTTCCCCGTCCCGTCCTCCTTCCACCGCGCACCGTTTTCATCCAAGTGGCCTCTTGCGCCGCTCCCGCCGTCTGCTGTCCCCGTGTCGTCACGGCGTCATTGACTTTCCAAATCTAGGTATTTATTAGAAGGGAGTACGTCTTGACCCGTCTGCTTTGCCCGTGACCGCCACCACCACCTGGCGTCTATTTGCAACGCACGCCGCCGCCGCTCGCTGGGGCTGGTTGGACGGCTGTGCTGCCGCCTGTGCGCGGGGCGGGGGATGAGTGAGGCTTTGTGGCATGCGAACTGACCCGTGAGCTTGTGCAGATTATCGAGAGACGGCTATCAAATTTCAGAAAGAGTGGCACGTTCGGGAACCTCACCGGCAGCTGGATTTCGCGCCGTATGTCAAGAGCCATGCGCTAGTCAATGTTTTAAACAAAGGTCTGCTGTATCACTCGCTAGAGAGGGAGTATGCACAAACAGCCCAGGTATGTGCCGGACGAACCCTGTGAGATTCTGACGTTGGATGTGTCCGTGGACGGCGTGCAATGCATCAGGCAAACCACGAAGCCAACTAGGCTAAGGCGTGGTGCCCGTGCGCGCGCAATGGGACACCGAATTGATTTTCTCCAAATTACCGCCCAGGATCCGGCCAAATGGGCATTGGCACTGACGAGTCTCTGTGCAGGTACCTGGTGACGCAGCAGCGCAGGCGGCACTGGCCGAGGCGATGCAGCTGGGGGTTTTCGGCCCACTGATTGCGCATCCGCCGCTTCACCAGCAGCAGGCAGAGGAAAGCGACGACGATGCCGAGGCAGAACCTGATCTGGATCTACAGCACCCCCCAGCGCTGGCACCCGCTCCAGCATTGCCGGCAGCACTATCTGGCGTCGAGGTGGAAAATTCCCGGAAACGCCAGGGTGACAGGCAACAACAATCGTCGCTTCTCAGTGGCTCCCCGGCCAAGCGGCCGCGACTCAGTAATGGGTATGAAAATGGAGTGGATACGGCCACAACCCCCATGGAATTGGATGGCCAGGACCACCAGGGGGACAACCACGCTTATCCGTCCCCCCTGGAGGGCGAACAGGCGCCCACGCCTGCTCCTCGCACCGATGGGCCCGAGCAAGCTACGCAGGTCGATAAGGTCGAGGAGTTGGCTTCCAAAACGACATTTATCCCCCTCGGTTCCGGTCTCGACGATGCATCGTCCCTCTCGCCTGTAAACGCCCTATCCAGGGTAAACGGTGACAGTGCACCAGTGCTACTGCACTGCCAATGGCATCCGCGAGATCCCTCGCTCTTGGCGGCCGCCGGAACCGATGCGCTAGCCCGCATCTGGAACATCTCCCGTGGGGCAGCAGTCGATCCGGTATCTGACGATCACGTGAATTCCACCGTGCCCGATTTCCGTACGCTCGTCGAGGACGATGTACCAGCCAAGGCGACTGTCACCGCTATGTCCTGGAACTCAGATGGCAGCGCCATTGCTGTGGCCACCGACTCGGACTCGAAAGCGAGGCTCACGCTCTGGACCCCTGAAGGCAGCCACATACATCACTTCGAAGTCGCCGAGCCGCCCATCATAAAGCTTCGCTGGAGTCCTCGAAATACTGCGATTCTAGCAATAGCGCCAGATAGCGGCGGCACACTGATAACCCTGTATCACGCGCATACATTAAACACGTTAACATATTTTCTTCCGAACCACGACCTAAGTGCCGAACCGCTAGACGCAGCATGGACTAGCGACTCGGAGTTTTTATTATGTGGCGGCGAGCTGTTCGCACTCTTGAGGTATGCCGATGGCAAAATTTCCGAGGTGCAAAAATTTGAGACGAGAGAGGGAGACAGCTTAACGCAGGTACAATACGATCCACTGTGTTCGTTAGCAGCGACCTGTGGGGAGAAGGGGGTTGTTGATGTAAGGCACAGTCCCGTATTTCTCGGCTTCCCCTACTAACTGTCGGCCAGGTATGGAATAGCTCAGGCGAGCGACGATCGATACAGCGCCATTGTGATGCAGTAACCGCCCTGTCTTGGCAGCCGGCACACTCACTCACCTCCGAAAATGAGAGACTGTTAGCATCAGGTGGCGAAGACGGAGCTATTTTCATATGGAATGCGCTGGCTTCTGATGGTGTGCCAAAATGCTCCATGACTATGGGTCCCGCGATCGTTGCGCTCGCATTCACCCCAGATGGCGCGTTTATCGCGGGTGCGACGAGCGAAAGAATACTCATATGGAAAGTCGGCGACCATGGCATTCCACGTGCAAGCTGGTGCCGTCTTCCACATCCTGGATGGCTGAGTCCGCGGATGAATCCCGAATCAGACGAAGAAGACGAGCATTGCTTAGGTTGGGACTCTACCGGGCACAAGCTAGCTTATGGTGTCAACAGCCGAGTAAGTCGTGGCCAGTTCCTACATGTGCCATATCTGGGCCGCTGCTGACCTTGATATAGCTTGCCATTATTAGCTTCCGTTGATCGGTTCAGTCCCGTGACATATGAATATTTTATATAGTTATTTACCCAGTGCAGGGGACCGTGATGATGGACCCACTCCATCGCTTCGGTGGAGACTTTTGGCATATATCTTGACGAGCATAGTTGATCCGATCAGCATCCCAAACATCACAATATTCTGAACCTGGCAATCAGCCAGAAACGCCACTAGCGATACTAGCGCCAGCCAAGTCGTTGGAGGCACGGCTTGGACGCGCCCATCGGCGCCACATCACCTAGAAGCTTCAAATTCGCGGTCTCAAGTTTCCGTGGCGGCTCAAAACATCTTGGACCGGATGTCTACCTATGTTTAAGGCGAATTCGAATTCATGATATATAGAACTCATCATGACGAGAGACGATGAAACGATATCCGGCGGCGTGGTAACTTGAACTCATTATGCCCGGCGGCTGCTATGGTTGGATTAGAGGAGAGGAGGCAGCAGGCACAATTACTTACTAGTCTTTGTACAACAACAACAAGCAAGAAAAAAAGCAGCATGTAACGCTTTATTCTATATCATGGGCGGCCAAAACGCATAAGCCACTGCTCGGTTCATTTGTATACCTAACTTACTCCATTACTGTTACATGGCTTGGCTATTTTGGGACGGCGGCGGGAGAGATGGTAAAGAAAGAGAGAGAGAGGGAGAGAGAGGGAGATAGGGAAAGAGAGCGGAAAGATCGACTAGTGATTCGATCTCAATATAAAGGTCCGGATTTCGACTCATCGCCATGCGAAACATCTCGGTTGCAAACTAAAAAAGATGGAAAAAGATGGAAAAGGATGAGAATAGATTATTATCAACACTAGTCTACTTCTTAACAAAGTCTAAATATTATCAAGATTTCCACCTCAGCATGGTGAACGAGTGTTTGGGGAACTTGTACGGCCCTTGGCCGTCCCAGGTGCCCTCGGCCATGCCGACCTCTTCCTTGCCGCCCGTATTCGTGGCCGTCACCTCGGGCGCCGTGACCGTGTACACGGAGACGTCGCCGCCCGCGACGCCCCTGACCTCGACTTCGAAGTCGTCCGTCTCGCTCACGTTGACGACGGCGAGGCTGACGTAGCCCTGCTCGTCGACCGACGCGCTGACGTCCAGCCACGGGGCGCCGTCCTCCAGGGTGCCCTGCAGCCACGCCGGCTGGGTCTCGCCACCGTAGGCGGCGGAGCGCACGTGCGCCGCGACGGTCCAGCCGCGCATGTAGCGGGAGAAGAGGAGCAGGGGCCACCAGGTGGACTGCTTGACGATGCCGGACTCGGTGGTCATGAGGGGCGAGATGACGTTGACGGTCTGGGCGATGTTGGCCATGCCGATGTAGCGGCTCTGGCGGACGAAGACGTTGAGCCAGGCGGCGACGGCGAGGGCGTCGGAGAGGGTGTACGTCTCCTCGGCGCCCTTGTCGCCGGGGGCGCGCTCGGGGTCCCAGACGTTCCACTCGTCGAAGCAGATCTTGGTCGGGGGCTTGGAGATGGGGACGTTGCGCTCGATGCGGGCGAGCTCGATGAGCGAGGCGGTGATGCGGATGGCGCGCTCGGCGGCCAGCGGGGCCGTCACGTTCTTGACGTGCGAGGACCCGGCGGCGGTGTAGACGTGGATGCTGTGCATGTCGACGACGGGCGCGCAGGCCTGCAGGACGGTGTGGTCCCAGGAGGCGGTGCCGTCCTGGCCGCAGAGGATGAGCACGAGGTCCGGGTCCAGCAGGCGCAGGGCCTTGGCCCACTGGGCGGCCTTCTTGGCGTAGTCGTCGGCCGTCATCTGCTCGATCTGCCAGGGGCCCCAGACCTCGTTGCCGAGGGCCCAGTACTTGACGCGGTAGGGCTCCGGGTGGCCGTTGGCGCGGCGCAGGTTCGCGTAGTAGGTGTCCCGCGTGCCGTTGCAGTACTCGACCCAGGCGAGGGCCTCGTCGAGAGTGCCGGTGCCCATGTTCAGACACAGGTAGGGCTCGACGCGGCGGCCGTCGGGCAGGCCGTCGGAGAGCACGGACAGCCAGTCCATGAACTCGTCGGTTCCGAACTGGTTCGTCTCCGTGCCGAGCCAGGCCAGCTCGGGCCGCGACGGACGCTTCTCGCGCGGGCCGATGCCGTCCTGCCAGTGGTAGGTGGCGACGAAGTTGCCGCCCGGATACCGGATCACGGGCACGTCGAGCTCCCGGAGGGCTTCGATGACATCCTTGCGGAAGCCGTTGGAATCTGAGAGCGGGTTTTCAGGGTCGTAGATGCCGCCGTAGATGCATCGGCCCATGTGTCTGGTAGTGTCGAGTCTGGGTCAGTTGCTGTTTATTTATATACGTATATTGCAAGGCTCGGATCACTCGGGTTGAGTGCTCTCTCCTCCGTCCTGTGTTGTTCTCGTGGCCGCCACCTACTCTGTGAATCCACCGTATGTCATAGGATCGATCTTGGATAGCCGTTTGGCGGCATCGACTTCGATAAGCGGAGTCTCGCCGCCGCGGATGGCGGTGAAGGTCGTCATATCGGCGAGATCAATAGGTGAGTGACGATGCTCGGCCGTTGGGTCCGTATAACTCGGGGAGTATGAATGTGGACTGCGCGTATGGATAAGGATCGCTCAAGGAGCAGCAGGGTCCTAGGGTTGTGACGTGGTCTGTCTACATCGAGTCGAGGAGGGCTACTCGCCGAGCTCCCTCCCCTTTCTTATACCTCGCGGCCCATGCCCAAGACCCCACGGCCACCCTCGAGGCTCCTCGGCGGTCATCGGAGGGGGTCGCGCATGCCAGTCGGGGAAAGCGGGTCGGCCGGTCGCGTATCGTCGTCGGGGAATTCCTTGTCCGCCTCGTGCACGGAGATTGGTGCGCCTATACGGTTCGCAGCGTCTAACCTAGTGGCCTGTCCCCGGGCTAGAGAGGCGAGCGGCCCGCCGAGCAGAGATACTAGAGATACTCCGTGCGTGGTGCTGCCAGGGCCGTCGGGAGCGGGCGTTGTCGGCGACGCCCCGTCTGGTGCGGCTGTTCCGTGGCATGTCGGCCAAGCATACCTTAAGCATGCGAGTGACAAAGATGGGCAAGCAAACAGAGAGCAGCGGAGCATGTCCTCTGTCTCCTACTAGTACCTATTATGCCTGATCAACTGAAGGTACCTAGGTTCGGGCGCCCGGTTGGCTAGGAAGTATCTACATGGTGTACGGAGTACCTCCGTACCATGGTGCTTGCAGATATATACTAACTATACCTCGTAGATAGGTTTTACCACGATGTAACTAAACGGGATGCCAAGCTAAGCCACGCCGCTTTTAGCCTAGGCCCACTTTGCATAAGTCCATTTGCATTATTCTAGACCGTAAGTAACAGAGAGTATCTAGCTATTTCCATGATTAAACGTTTTCGTTTATCCGACCGACTTCCAGGAAGTCGTTCCTAGCTAGGGTGGGTGAATAAAGCCAATGCCGTTGTTTGTTAATGCAACACGTATAATCTCGTATTATCATGCGCCCTTATCATCATTAAATTCTTTAATCAATAAACGAGTTATCAAGATTATGGCAATTACTTAAAGAAGCGGAAAGTTGCTTATTAACCGAGCAGCGCCGACGCGACGAAGCGAAAGAACTTGTTACCCTCATCGACAACATAAGGCTAGCCGTCCAGTCCTATAAGTCGGATATTTCCTCGACAAATCGTCCCGCGGCATGGCTTTACAGCAAAGCAAGAAGGTATCTGGGACCGACTTACGACTAAATATTCCTTCTCATTATAGCTAAGCATTCCGTTCCCGAACTAATTAGAGTATGTTAAATCTATGCTTCGCTTTATTAATAATAGAATCGGACTTCGAGGCTTTGAGCGCGATATCGTCGAAAATGACGTTTGTAAGCTATTTGAAGCAGAACTCCGAATAAATTAGCCGATTAGAATTTATCTGCCTCGTTCGCGACCAACTTGCTATAAGCCGTTGGCTGCGACGCGGATTATATCCCGCTGTCACGATGGGAAGTCTCTCAGGTCAGGTACAACATGTAGTCCTAGTATTCTTCATAGTATCGTAAATCGCGCCAATCCTTAAATAAACAATTCAACTTAGTGAAATCTTTCTTTCGTCTGCCGTACCATATTAGGACTGTATATAGAGGTGCAAGCGTGGCCGAGCAGCAGAAGAAGCAACCCTAAACAGGAATAATTGACAGTCAGGTCAGTGGGAGTGGCTTCTTTCCAAAGCGAGGAAACGGGATCATCTGCATCTACAGTCACACGCTGCATTGCCGCGTAAGGGCGGTCGGGACAGCCTATGAATTAAATAAAAAGATTTTTGGCACCGTACCAATACGGCTTCCGACCAGTACCATTCCTCGGAGTAACATTACTAGATTGTCAAGACTATCCACATGAAGTACTGTCTCCTCCCCCACCATTTCCACTACCATTGCCGCCCTCACCTTCGCCATCATTCGCAGAAGCTCGCGTGAGTCGCCAACCCCGACCGCGAGGTTGATCCAGATCATCCGTATGCTTGACCTTCTCGCAGAGCGGGCTATCCAGCGCGTCATACGGGTCGATATCCCAGTAGTTTTGGATTTCACCCACGTCAGCGAAGATGCGGTCCCACGCAAGCCTCAGTCCAGGTGGAACGTCCCAGCCAGTTTCGGGATTGTTCAACCAGAGCCGGAGTATATAGCGTTTCGCCTCCGAGGTGTCTTGGAAGGTGCTGCGGCTGTGCAGTATGGCGAAATTGTTAACGAACACCATGTCTCCTGCTTCTGGCGTGTGGCTAACACAGTTGGCCGCAGCGGTGAAGTGAATGGCATCAAGGGCCTCCGCCTGGGCCTCACTAAGTGGTGGTATGTTGGGGCTTCGCGGCGTGCTTGCCGAGCCGGTGAGGTTCCTGCGCGAGTAGATGAGGACCAGCTTCTCCTGCCAGTAGTGGAACAAAGCACGCTGATGATAGGGAGGGTTGCGTCCGAACCTAGAAATGCAAGTCATCAGTGACATACCATTGAGATATGACATGAATCCTCAAAGAAGTCTCAAGTCACTCACGTGTCATGGACCCAGTCATCCTTGCCAAGTACTTCGATAAGATCAGGACGAGTGGAAGCAAGCTCGTTGTACACTTTCCAAGAGGAAGCCAGAAGAACGTCCCCTCCTATGGCCGCTCGGTCTATGAAATACATGACGAGAATCCCACATAGAAGGTCTGTGTGAAAAGGCTGTAGGACGGGTAGTGTCAATCAAGGACTCTCTATACTGCGCCCTTCACGTCGTTTGTGTGTATCTAGGTGCATGGTCTCATGTAAATACATTACTCACCTGTGCAAGATTGGTAAATACTGGCCTGCGCCTGTCGTCCGGAAAGCCGTCAAATTTGACGTCGGTGATATGAGCTACGGAAAAAGACGAGGTAAGCGGAGACCTAGCTCCTTGCAAAGTTTCGGGCGGTGGCAATTCAACTAACTCATCATGCGTCCATCTTGATACTGCCGCCCCCTTTGCTCCCCAAAGTAGCTAGAGACCCCGAGATAGATGAGGATATTGTCTTCGCGGGAGAAATGTCGGGGATTCAGTCCCCGAACGACGCAAAACCCAATCCCGTCATACACCTTCGTAGCCAAACTCTCTAGGCGAGGACCGAGCTTTGGCAGCGGAAATGTTGATCTTTTAATATCTTGAAATTCCACATCGAGACCTGATCCAATTCAAACTGTTAGTCAGCAAAATCCAATATCTAATGCTGAAGAAAATAGCATGGGCAGTACCCTTGAGTCGAGACAGAGCCTCTTTAATCTCAGCGATATCAACAGTATCTAGGTTGAAGATATAATCTTCCTTGCATAGGTCCGACTCAGTCCAGACGAGGGGGTGCTCCATCGCCTTTGGCCAGCCTTTGGGCAGTGTAGCAGCATCAGGGCCAAGGAGGCTCATCCTTTTCGCAGTTCGTCTCTGGAATGTAGCCATGTCGGGTACCCAATCGATCTCGGCAGTGGGAAGCTGTGCCTCGGATGACTCGGTCGCCTGTATTGCATGTTTGGCACGAAGGGATGGCGGATAATAATCCACGCGTGGATTGAAGCTTCCGACCTGGTCAGCCATACCTGTACAAAACGACGGCAAAGTTGCGAGATGTGAAAATAATGATTGCAATAAACTAAATATCAAAAATATATCACTAGCAGCCCGTGGCCCTAGAGGAGATGGTTCCAAGTCCGGGGGAGGGTCTATCCAGGCTCGGTCGTCACGGAATACTTGCGCTTATATGAAAGGAACTCCAGAGTTTATAGCTTCTTGGATCTCGTTTCTGGGATAGCAGCATATGTGCCGCTGGAGCCAAGAGACCCAAAGTTGCAGTTTTGGGTATCACAAATTTATCATTGACCCCAAGGTTGTTTTATCCCTCCATTACCCTACCAAGGATGTTACCGAAGTAAGGCTTTGAGGCCGCAAATGCTACTGTGTGCCCAACTACCATACGTTCGTGCCTACCACGATGATCATCGATGACGATGCATATGAAGCCGATGACAGGAGAGCAGACCAGGAACTCAGTCATTGGGAGCTACTGGAGACACGTGTCAACAGAAGAAGGACATTATTGGCGCTAGCATTTAATGGCTACAGGCGCCGCAAGTCTAATGCGGGCCTGGTAACATTGAAGGATGGCAGCACCCCGCGAATGGTCAGTCGTGGGGTATGATACTAATGGAAGCAGTGACGAGCGTGTCACCATGAAGAAAGGACCGCAACAGACAGCAAGAGAAAGGGGCGCGACAAGTGATGTTTTCTCGCCCTCGATGAGAAAAAGAACAACCGTCTCAAAGGATCGCTCGGCCATGATATTGCTTCAGTACCAACAGAACCTCCTGCAAGGTCGGCCGCTGCAGATAGTGCAATACCTCAAGATCCCTGTCGCCCGCCTCATTTCTGTCATGGCGCATCCTTGCCTCGACGAAATCCTCAGCCTTCTGCATCTCTGTTCTCCAAAAGCGCGTGACTGTCTGTTTGGTCTCCTCGAAAGTGCCTTCTGGCTCCCCATGCAAGCCCGTTTTACCCAATGGGAACACCTTGCCTTCACGACGGTAGATCTTGATATGGCCATCACTCCACTCGCGCGCCCCTGCCGTACACCTTTTAATAAGCTGCTGGAGATCGGGTGGTGTGCGTTTGAACTCCGGAAAACGCTGCTGCCCGTCAGAGATGCTGGACCGGCCGAGGACGATGTCGGCGTCCCCAATGCCCTCGAAGAGACACCACAGAGCCTTGCCCAGCATGTAGACCATTCCCGCATCCTGCTCCGTCGGGGTGCTTGTAAGCCAAGGCCAGTACCAGCCATTCGCGGCATTGTCGTAGCGATTGCCTCCGCCCCGCAAGGGTACTGGGAAATCTCTCGACTGGAGGTACCTGTCCAAGATGGACTGGTACTTTGCGATGATGTTATTGGGCAAATCCCTCGTTCTGGCGTACGCCCGGCTTCCGAACTCTGATATCCACTCGAGATAGTAGATCTCCGGCGGTGCCCAATTATATACGTTGCGGCTTTGTTCCAAGTCCAAAAGAACTGCTTTCTCAGAGCCATCCGGCTTCCTTGAGAGAACTAGCTGGTCAAGTCGGAGGTCTGAGTAGAATTTGACTGGTGATTTCTGAATGTGAATCAAGGAAGTGGTAAGGTCAAGAGCCCAAGACAATTGCTGGCGGTGGGTCAGTGTCCCGGATAATCTCCTCTCTGACAATATGTCTTCCAGGTTGCCACCCTCGTAGTAAGTCATGAGGAATCCGCAAACCACCCCGCTGGAAGGAATCGTGACTAGGTGTCGTGGACGTCCAATGATAGTCTCCGCTGGTTCTAGAGCTAGTAGCATTTTGATCTCGTGGTAGTTCCTGGTTGGATTGCTCTTGGTGGATTTGAATACCATGATGGCTTCTTCTTTAGTCTCATCTGAGACGGACACGAGAATTACGTCGCTGGAAAGCTGTTTCAAGCGCCGCAACTTGGTGTAGGGTATCGTCGGGGGCATGTCGGACTCATCGTATCCCCACAAGGCGCGAAGCTCCTCTGACGCGAGAAAAATTCCCGGCTCCGTCACTGCCTTGTTCGGCAAGATCTGGAAGTCCAGGCTGCGTAAATCTTCCGTCAAGTTCTTGAGCAAGATTGTAGAACCAAAAGAAAGGCCACGATAAACATCAGCAAAGTTTTCGACACTGTCCGACCAGCTCTGAAGACCGTCTCGAAGGTATGAAGAGATACCAAGTGAGTTCACACGAGGTCCGCTGACATGAACGCTGTCCCGAGCATCGAGTTGACTCCACAGACTGGGAGGCCATTGGGTTTGGTCAGGGATGACAACATCGATGCGGCTGGGAGGAAGACATCCTAGAAAAGTAGGAATAGCGGCATAGGTTACCCCAAATCCCGAGTACTCGATGACCCAAGAGGAGGAACTCTGGGGAGTGCTGTTTTTGGGCACGTCTACATACTCGGCGTAGCCATTGGTGTCAGGGAAGGGAATAAATCCTGCACACGCGAATACGTAATTGACGCGGAGCTTGTTGGCGATATTGAAACCCTTCACAACAGTGTCTGCCATGCTACCCGCCATGGCCGGAGTGGCGAAGCTCGACAATACGGGTTGAAAAAGACGAAAGTGTTGAAGTGCACGACAACTAGCAATTGAGAGTTGGGCTGTCCCTATACTCCGTACAGGGCAACTACATAAGCAATTTCAGCTTTGGCCGACGACTCTGACGGGCAACAGGGCATCGGCCTATCAGCATTGCGTCCGACTTTTTAGCACGCTTCCTGCGAAGATGAATCGCCCCGACAATTTCCCAGGCTCTGATTGGACTGTTTACTGCCTACCATGTTTCACGGGCTGTGCTGTCGGTCCGCGACTCCGCGGTAACCTTGAATGTTTTGCCAAAATATACTTAATGTAGCCTGACGGTTCTCTGCGTCATATTGACATTGCTGAACTCACACACGCAAAAGGAGCCCATGTGCCACTTGTACGTGATTCCATGCCCGGCGTCGTTGCTTGTTTAGAATGGAGAATGGACAAGCAGACTCCCCAGCTGCTTCCAGGTCGGTAGCGACAAACGCGGGCTCAAGCGGAAGAGAATGGACTGCCGAGGAGCTGGTGTGCCTGCAGCAGACTTCTAAAATCATGGGAGTTCCTTTTTCCAATTTTATGCGCTTTGCCGAAACACACGGTGAGAATGACGCTGCTTTCATTAACACACACAAACCGCACCGTTTCATCGACTCTAGAGAGTGGACTACAGAAGAACTCGCGACCTTTCAACGTACAGCAAGAATGATCCCTGTATCTCTCTCTCGTCTTCTCTCTTTTGCTGAGGCCGCTGCCAAGTCGTTGCCCCTCTCTCAATCTTCATCAACTACACAGCAGAGCGCCAAAGCCCTTCCCGCGCCGGAGGACGTCAATCCCCTGTCAGCATTCAACACGCGGCCAGACTCAAATCCAAGCGGTCAACTTCCGGAGGGCAGACTCGACGCAAGTCCCAATGTTCCCTTCGACGACTTTGTTCCCGTCGGCGACTTGGGACAGACAAGCATGTTTCATACCTTGGACCTCATAGCGAGTTCTAACCACCTGACACTAGACTTGGGACTGCAGAATGATTTTCTTGAACACACTCATCACGATACAATTGGCGACTTCGCAGGCGTTGATGACATATCCGGGGTCTCACACTCTGTCAGTTCTCTAACGGGCCGAGCCACATTTAGTCCTCTCGACTTGGCTGAATGGCTCAATAATCCTCTTCCAATCATGTCCCCCTCTGCATCGCTTGCACCCCAAGAATTATTTAACATCAACCCCGTGGGCAATATTGATCCAATTGCTGAATATTTAGAACACCGCGGTAACAGTGATGCCCAAGCATCCAGCGGCAGCGGGATTGCAGATCCTGCTGAAGATGACTTTTCAGCCGTACTCAGACAAGCGGGCGAACGTTCGGTAGAGACGCGCACCGACACTACCACCAATCTGATGTCTCGCCATGTGCAGCTTGCTGACGAAATCAACACAAGGTGTGGAGACAGAAGCATTAATCCACAGATTCTGCTGCAGCAATTCCCCATAGCAGTCGAACACTTCCCAAGAGCGACGGGTACATCGTCAAGGGATATCGATCCCACCCCGAGAGAGTCTTCTAAGTCCTTGAGGCGATCAGGACATTTAGACATTTCCTCAACGGCAAGGGAAAAACCTGGCCAGGTGTTGGGCTCTCGTGCCCATGCTCGGGGTGCTCGTCGCCGACCTGGTGTGGTCAAAGCTACAGCCAGCCTCCAGGCTACGGGCAATAGTAGGGCATCGATCCGGTCACTCGCCATGTCATCTTTAGGGCCTTGCATTCGATGTAGCATCTCTCATAAAAGCGTATGCGGCCCCCTGGTCTCGTTCGTGATTCAGGCTTGAGTATTAACTGCTACTCTAGTGTGTCCCTGTTCCGGGCTTACAAGAATGCGTTCGCTGCCGTAATCAGAAGTACAGCATGTCCACACTTCCATGTCTGTACTTCCAGATCACCGACATAACCCTATTCCGCACTATGTCGGACCCGATATCCCAGAAACCGTACACAATACTCTCTCTCGATTGTAGCATTGCCAGCACGGTACACCCGCTTGTGGCATATAGGTCAGGCCCTGCTATTGAGTTTGGAATAACGCAGGGCCTGGGTACTACTCTCCATCTGTCGGCAAGGAGCTTTGATTCAACAGCTATTCAAGATCCGGCCTCTCCATTGATCAGAAGTCTCTATTCTCACGGGTATGCACTGGCAGACCTAGATACTGCTAGACAGGAAATACGAGGTTTTGTTTTCAGAAGCGTGGTGCCTTATATTCGAGCCAAGGTATCCAGGGGCGACCCCATTTCTTGGAATATTTTCGCAGCGGCTTGTCGAAGGGTCGAACTTAAGATGGTTTGCCTCTCCAAAACCCAGCCCTGATCAACTCTATTCTATAGACTAACAGTGTATAAGGATCTTCATGAATTCCTCTCAGATGTGCTGTGCCTCTGGACGGCCGCACGAATTATTGAAGGTGGCTGGCAATTCACAGGACCCCAAACCTTGGGTATCAGACCCAAGGCTGGAGAATCAGCCCGTCTCACGGATGCGGCATTCATCGACTACCAATTCTCTGCTATTGTAGCCCAAGACGTGCTCTTACCATTACGATACAAGGTCCTCAAGCGGCTACATGAACTAACCCATTCCAACACGTCGGCTAACTGGATTGTTTTGTTCCTGGCCAATTTCATCTTGCTTCATACCTATGGTCTTCTTATGAAACAGCAACGAGCGTTTTCACAACGACGCAATGCTCTGGTGAGTGTTTTCTCTGTCCCAGCTCCATCGTCGTATATTGATTCAAGACTGACATTGGCAGCTCCGCTATACATTGATGCCTCTGATAAGAGGCATTCACCTCGGTGCTAAAGCCCTTCTAGCTCATTTCCACCATATCTGCAAAGGTCAGAAACCATTCGAGATTGACTGGGGCCAGCAACCACTCTCCAAGGCGGCCCAGAGAATGGCGAAGCTCTCTCATGACGAGGTTGATTTCATTACTTCCTTGTCTCAGCTGGCTAAGGCGAAAGGTGAGTTGATACCGTGCACTCAAGTGCCTTTTGGAATATCCGCCTTGGCAGAGAGCTGATCGGGATCTCAGTACCTTATTTTAAGGAAATTATGCAAACGGATGAGTACGAATCAGAATACTGGTTTACCGGACAACTTTTTGTGCCTGATTGGAGACCTCCCAATACAATTGAGGAGTCACCGGTAGCCTGAAATTGTAAACTACGGCAGGCGTAGGTGTATGACCATTGATTGTATTTTCCACGTAGGGTTGGAGTCCACATCTCTTTCGTATTACAGTCTGTTGGAGGGGAACGGATAAGTCATTTAGTCATAGTTTTAGTTTTAGTATAGTAAGTTGTGAAGCTGTAATTGGTCTCTTGGTGTCAAAAGCTTGCGCACTAGTCGTTGTCTAAAAGAGTATTGATACTTTCTTCCGCTTCAGAGGGCAACTTCCTTGGTCTAACCTTACGCCGATATATATATAGGATACGGACTATCAAATCTGAATGGACTGAAGTAGGTCGGAAGCCTCGCGAATCACTTGGCGGCTTTGTGGAAGGCATAAGGGGAGAAAGTCGGGGAGAGTCCGACTTCTTGTGGCCACCAACTGTTAGCCTCGTGCCATACATTCAGGGCTTGCCCGCCTTCGCTCGGTCCGAAACAGCCTCTACATAGTCTCAGAAGTATAAGTTGACGTGATCAAGCTTGGAAAACATGTAACAGCATCTCTCACTCGGGATAGAAACCCATCTACGCACGTGTCAGTAATCCTGCTTCTCCACGAGAAAACACCCTCCTATCATTATAGCCATGCCGTCTCGAGTTCACCCAGAGTCTGAAAAGGCCACGCCGGACCCATCCAACGTTGCTCAGCTCACGCGTCATGCCGGAGCCCAGTTTGCGACCACGCACAACTCCAACGTGCAAGAGGGGGGCGCTTCGGATGATGAGGTCGTGCTTCCTAGTGCTGGGACGCTCTTACCGGCCCGAAACGATGCTTGGCGCCATGTCTGGGATTGTATGCGTTTTCACCTCAATTCGGCGGTGGTAATGGCATCTTATGCTAACTAGTATCACCTTTTGATAGTTCTTCCACAAACGCCGTCCACGCAGAATGGAGTGGCGCGGGCACCTAGTGCCCCTTACTCTACGACTTCCCAGGCGGTAAAGCCTCCCACGACTTTAGGGTCACTTGAACGCAAAGACGAGTGATGGATCCTGCCGGAGAGAAGCCTTCAGCGCTTGGACAAAGACTACAGGTGGAAATATTAAGATGCCGGAAATTCAAGAGCTAATGAATGGACAAATCAGTTTTGTGTCAGTCATGTTGCGTGTATCACTGAATGCTTGATCTAAGGCAGCAGCGCCGCCGTGTATTATAAGTTATCACAGAAGGTCATATATGGACATAAATACACTTGTCAATATGGTTTTTGTTACAAAGTTAGCCCGGGCCTATGCTTCCCCGACCCGTCTGCCGGCACCCCGTAGGTGCAGAGGTTTAGTAGGTCACACCCCCGGGCCCCCGGGCGATATTAGCGTACCCCTACAGGCGGTCGACACTAAAGTTAAGTCAGCTCCACCCAACCCCCTATAACATACCAATTTCACGAAAATCGCGATAACTTCACTCTCAACTTTCAATACGTCAGCAACGTAGATAGTGCACATAATTGATACCATAATGACATGCATTGAATTTAGGTTCTTGTAATGATTTTTATTAAAATTTTAAATTTATTTTGCACCTGAAATTGCACAATGGAGTCGAAGGTCGTATTAGACACCCCACTGCACGCTAAAATAAGGGGTCAAGTAAAGCTTAACGATGCCTTCGACCTGGGGCTCTCGCAACGGCGCATTTTTGCCTTCAACAACGTATCCCAAGAGACTAGAAGACGCGCTCTACAGTCCAGAGATGACGAGGTCACATTTAGAGGCATCAATCGCGGCCCAGAAGTGACCGCTTGCAGTGATCCTAACGCCAGAACTATCCACAACGACCCCAGGCTCTCGGAACAGCGAGGAGGTAAAAGAAAGCTCGATGACGCTGATCTGGAGCTTACAAACCACCACTACGAGCATTGAAAGGACCCCTGGGATGCTTATCGCTTGAATAAGCGAGCCTTTATCGAGGATGCCGGCGTTGTGCTGCCTAAAAACATCAGCGAGCGCACGTTGGAGCGGGCTTTTGATAAGTTAGGCATTAAATGGCACCCCGAACACGTGAAAGCTAGCCTGCTGCCCAAGTCCAAGCAGCAGCGCGTTGAAAGGGCCCAACGAAAGGTAGATTTAGGCCTTTGGGCGGACTTTTCATGGCGCCGCAGGGTCATCTCTTTTAACGGGCTTCACTGGGGCCTCCATTTAGAAGGCCAAGAAGGTGTGTATCGCAAAGAGCGAGATCACGCTGCTTGGTGGAACGTGAAGCCTTCTGGCGATAAAATGGACCGTCAGCAACGCCGTCAAGAAGAGAAGCTATCGTGAGAGCAAGGCTTTGACCCCCCCCTCTTGACCACCATGAGCAGAAGGCTACTCACTGCGTTCACGGCATTGGCTATGACGGCTTTCAGATACGGCTTCGCTGGTACACAATTCCGTCGAATAAGCGAGGCAAGATGACTTCAGATATCTGGCTACAGCTATTGCTAGGCATTGTTGACGAGATAAAGGCTCACTACGGCGATGATTTTGTCCTCTGGATAGACAACGATTCGGCCCACACATCTGCCAGGTCCGAGGCATATTATACAGCCAATAACACCACAGTCATCTTTTCCCCTGGCCAGAGCCTAGAGACGAATCCAATAAAGTCATGTGTGAAGAAACGCAGGCATTGGGCTCAGACACACACACATAGGGACTTCGTATAGCTTAAGGCCCTTATCATGGAGGCATTTACGCGCTCGAGCGCAGAGGGCACTAACAAGGAGTTTGAATCAATGCCCAAGCGATGGGAGGACATAATAGCTGCAAACGGCGATAGAATTAACTATTGACCAATTGATCATATTGATGCTATTTAATTGTTCTGATGTAGTGTTGACCGCCTGCCCTATTATCTAACACTTTTGATCTAGCGCAAACAGGAACCGTAGCATACATAAACGTTCCCCCTACCCGTTTCCGGATCCGTTTTGAATTACCGTTTCTATCTGCATAAAATTGACTGAGGATAGGGTGAGCCGAGCCTGAGCAAAAGCAGAAATTGCGCTAAACCCAATCTGTCGTGTCAGAAAAATGGTAAAACCTAGAACCTACCAGGCGTTGGCGGGGTTGACCGTTGTGGGTACTTTCTTAATGTCTTAGATAATGGGTAAGTTACCTAACCTAGGTACCTTAGGTAACCTTTGGTGTCTTGGGTAATCTTCATCATGGGCTTGGTAAGCTAACCTATTACAGAATAATAGGGAAAAAACTCACCCTACCTATAGATTCATAGATTGTTACTAAATCACTTACTTATTTACTACAATACCTACTCCGTTACGCCTACTGCACCTACTGTACCGCCTGTACCTACTGCACCACCTGTACCTAGGTACCTCTTAGTGGCCGGCCCAACCAGGTTACAGTTGGAACCCAAGGCCTTAGCTACGCTTATTAGCCTATCTGGGTACCTGGGTAGGAGGTATTTCTAGGTGGTACCTAGCTGTGGGACTTACGCACTGGGACCTGTAGGTAATAAGTGGTGTAGGTAATAGATAGCAAGTAGGTGGTTTAGTAGAACATGAATCAATTAAGGTGAGTTTTTCCCTGCTATTTTGTGATGGGTTAGCCTGCCAAGCCCATGACGGTCAGTTGATGTATACCTACCTAGTTAGATAGTTAGATAGTCACTCTTGTTGAGGTCGTGATTGCATATCACCAACGTGTTTCAAGACGGGCAGGCGCAAGTCGAGAGCAAACCCTTGCCTTGCCCTGGCTAACAACTCAATCGCGAGAAACCTCCCTCAGTCCAGCTACAATGTGATTTGCATCTTTCTTTCACCTGCACGAGTACGCCATCTCACCCCCATTCTGCCACCACTTACTTCATCATAAGCATCATCCCCAAACTAATACCGGACTCATTCAGAGCAGTAAGAGATAGAGCGCGAGAGCGAGAGAGCGAGAGAGACGAAGAGAGGAGAGGAGAGACCGTAAACCCACGGGAGAAACAGCGCCATCACCGCTGCCATCACCGCCGCCATCACCGCCATGGCTGAGAGCAGCCAGCAGCCAGCGACCGTCTTCCCGCGCGAGATGCTGGACCGCCAGGCGCGCGGCAAGAACCCGTACCGCCCGGCTTCGGACGACAGCAGCGACGACGACGGTGGTCTTGAAATGGCCCCGCTCCGGCGTAGCGGCGCGTGAGTCTTCCGAGTCTCGCTCGCCTGCGTCGTGCGTATCGGGAGGGCTAATTCTGGTCGTGTGCGAGATAGCCCCAAGAACAACAAGAACAAGCAGAGTTTCGCCGTCTCCCATCGCCGACGTCTGGCCGGCCAGATCTTGAACAGCCCCGAGCTCCTCCTGATGGCAGCCCTACGCGACGGCGAGGTGAGCTTGCTTCCTCTATCTATCTATCTTACCCCTTGCGAATCCCCTTGCTCTCTCCCTCTCTTCACACGCTACACACATGTATCGAACAACACACACACACACACAAACATATATATAAGTTTATATACATATATACATGTACGTGGGGGTGGTCAACTCACAACCTGATTATACATCCTACCTCCCCTTTGTCAACTGTCACCAACTCACACTGTCGGACCCTCATCTCTACCAGCCTACTAAATCAAGCCCTTTCGCCAGACCGTTCCATACACGCGCCTCAAGTACACCCGCATATTCTACTACGGTGAAGATGGCTCGGCCGATCTCATGCCGCGCATACCGTCGCAGGACGCATTGTTGGCCGACCCGCAGCGCCAGCGGCCCGGCATGGTATTGGGCAAGGCCAAGGCTAAGGACAAGGTTAAGGACAAGGCCAAAACTAAGGCCGATGAAAAGGGCAAGGGCAAGGAAATGGACATGGACATGGACGTCGACACGGAGCAGTAGTCGCCATCCATAAGCCATTCCCTGTATCGATTCCCGCGAGAGGATGGGCTGTCGTTTTGTCGCCTATCCCAGGATGCTTACCCCCATCCTCTTATCTAGCATTGTTCGGTGGTTATGGCGCTGGAACCATAACGAAAGGAGAAGCTGTTTTGGAGAGTAGCTCTACGCATAGCCTCTCGGAGCTATTGGGATTACATGGCACCCGTCCGGTCTACGGCGCCGAGCATCGGCTTTCCCAACGAAGTAGAAAGGAATAAAATTAAGTTTATATACCGTGGTGCTCGCTCCCTTGATAAATACAGATACGGGATAGCAGTAAAGGGTATGGTGACTAGAATAAGATGCAATATGCGCGCTCGTCGTTGGGCGCATCGCTAGTTCTTTTTCTATTTTCTTTTCTCCTACCCCTATTTTTCTTCTTTCTTCTTTTTTTATTTTTTTATTATTTTTTTTTAGGTCTGAAAACTCGAGGCGGCTAGGTATGACAAGATCACAGAACAAATATTACGCTTTCGTGACGGTCGTCGAGAATGGACTGCCTGGTTTATATACGTAGTTTAAATATACCTGGTATGGTGCCCCCCGCCACCCGATCCAAGCCCATAGGGGAGAGAACCCGCGAGGGGGCAGATCTTGCCGGAATCTGATATGCTAAAATGCTATAAGAAGTGCATACCATCCCATCACCATCCCCCCATGCCCAGTATTTTCTATATACGACGGTAGAAGCCAAAAAAAAAAGCAGATCCGAGACCGACCAATAAAAAATAATATACCACCAACGCCATGCCACGAAGAATGCTGATCAATTCCTTTCCCATGTCCAAAATGCGTTTGTTGCGGTCCAAGCCGCACCCTCTCCGTTACCCTATACACCTCATGCGTAGCGAGCCAGGCTCGGCCTCGGCGGCGGCGGTTGCCACGCTTGTTGCTGCTGCTGCTGCTGCTGCGGACTGTACTGATCCCTGCGGCCGTCTCCGTTATAGGTCGGGGGAGGCTGCTGAGTGCCGGGCGGCACGGCTGATTGAGCCCAGCCGTTATTCCTGGGACTGCCGCCGCTGCCATAGCCGCCGACCCAGCTGCTGTTCGGCTGTGTCTTTTGTGCAAACTTTCGCCTCCGCGTCCGCCGGGATATGCAGGAGCAACAGCAACCCGCGATCGCAATCAGGATGAGGCCGCCGACTACCGACGCGACCGGGATCGCTATGTTTTTGTTGTCGCGGAAGAAGGCCTGGACCTTGTCCCATGTGCTGGCCCCCTTGCATTGGCCATTATCACAGCGTCCACCGCCCTCACAAGGTGTGCCGTCCAGAAAGTAGGATTGCACACCGTCGCATTGGCCCGCTGGCGTATTTGGCAACTTGCAGCGCACTAGACATGTGTTTCCGTCGCAAGCCTTTATCCCGCTGCTCGTCGAGCTCCCGAGTATGGTTTGGCACTGCAGGTCTCGAGATGTGCACTGGCCCGAGGCACATTTGAGACCCGATCCCGATGTACCGCAACTCTGGCCATCTGGCGCCTTGGTATCTGCCGGGCAGGCCCCTGAGATGCCGCTACAGGTTTCCTGCGGATCGCATGTCCCGCTGCTCGTTCGGCAGACCGTCCCGTTAGAGGCAAACTGGCATTGGCCGGTGCAGCACTCCTCATTGGCTGGGTCACAAACTGAGTTGGATGTGAACTTGCACGTACTTGGGTTGCAACAAGGGTTCCCCTGGCAGCCAGTATCACCACCGCAGTCGCAGTCTTCTCCTTGTTCGACTATGCCGTTGCCGCACTGGCTACCCGTTATAGTCACCACATTTTTGTTGTCGCTGAGGCAGCCCAAGTTTACGCTGTTGCGATCCATTGCCGAGCAGATGTTGCCAACACTACAGGCCGAGAACTGCGTAAGACTAGGGCCTGTGGATGGATTCATGATATACGTTCCCCCTGCGTCACAGCTCGAGGTAGTTAAGGGACAGCATTGATTCTTCGATCGAGTGCCGTCCGCACACGTCGATTCTGTACAGTCATGATAAGCGCCAAATGTATGGCCGGTTTCATGAGCAAAGACCTGCCACTCCGTGTTCGTCCGCACTACAACATTTGCGCCAGCTGTCGTGTCATTTCCATTCGCCGAGGCCCCCTGGGCGCAAAGCTGACCGAGCCATGCTAAACCCACGGCAGCGTCTGTGGCACAAGTGCTCATCAGCGTCCAATACGCATTGCCGTCATCGAACTGGCCTCGCCATTTGGAAAAGAGGTCTAGACGATCGTTGATAGTAACACTGGAACTGCAGGGCTGATTCCACTGCGACCCTTCCGGAGGGGATCCGGGACATGTGGCATCGCTAATAGTCAAGTTTCGAATACCCAGGCTGACATTGAATGTGGATTCGTACAGTGCCGAGGCCATGTTGACCATATTGATGATGTTCTGAGTGACATTGGCCCTAGCAGCAAACTGGGCCGTGTATGTGCAGTCGGTTGCGACGCCGATCAAGGCGACCTTTCTGGAGGAGGGACAGCCTTGGGTCGACCCAATGGTGTTAGCAAGGTTAACGCCGGCCCCATTACCGCCGGGAATCTGATCGCCCTGCCGGCGGAAGATGATACTTGGGTCGGTCGGCACCAGGTCGCGTAGGTCTATGCCCAAATTGACCGGGTGGTTGAGCTGGTTGTTGAAGTCAAGCAAGTCGGAAGAACAGACTGAGGCATTCCCGGTGAGCCCACGCTTGAGCTCCAGTCCCGAGCCAGTCAGACTATCGGCAATATCGGTGTCTCTCCAGACAATCATGTAGTCATCATCAGCATGCTGGGCTTCGGGGTCCTCAGCGAGGCGTGTCTGCCTGTACGTGGACGCCCGCTGGATGTGGTGAAAGTTTCCGTTGACCTTGAATGTCCCCTCGAATAATGGGTGCGGGCCGTCTCGGAGGACCGCTATCCTGGCCCAGCCTGCATTGAGCCATTCCGAGTGGTGAGGGTGCTGCACAAAGGCATGGCCTTTGTATATCTTGTGCTCTTTCCGGTCTATCGTCTCCTCGTGACTGACGGTGCCGTCGGGGCCGAGATATCGGACGGTGGCGGCGTCTGACAGGACATCGTGATTCGGTTCCAGCTCGATGCGTATCTTGTCTCTCTCGTCGTGCAGGAGAAAGCTTATATCAAAGGACGAGTGTGCGTGTATGCGATTTGACGGCGTGTGTAGTGTCGGCCTGTCGACTCTGGTGATGTAGTTTAAGGGGTTTCGCTTCAGCGAGTGCGATTCGGAGCGGCCGGCCAGGCATAGCAACGCAACGGCGGCGGCAAGAGAGAAGCGCATGTTGAAGGCGATGGAATCCCGCGGGCGGGACAAGGCTGTGTCTTCACAACCCCATCCGAGTCGAGTGACGCCGGTTCGCAGCGACGGGGACGGTTGAGTGCAGCGACGGGAAGCGGAAGCGAGAGAAGGCGAGAGAGAGCGGGCGAGAGAGCGAAGGTGGCAAAAGCGAATGAAGATCTGTCGGGGGCAAAGGACCAATCCAGAATGCGCAGAACAATCGAGGGAAAACAAGCGACGACCTGGGCAGAGAGTGCAGAGGCTCAGTCGAGATAAGGGGCGGGTTGCAGGAGCAAGGAGCAGGCCTGCGCCAGGACTGCACAAGGGCCCGGCGGAGGTGAGACGACCACTGTAGGGCGATGGCCGGGGGCCGGGGCAAACTGAGAGCGCCCGGGCTTGTCAGACAGGCGCTAACAGGCCTCCTCTGGTGGCCCTGCAGGGGGGGGGGGGGGGGGGGGGGGGGGCGTGGGGTCACTTGGAAGGCTGCAGCACCACATTTGGTACGAACCAACCAACCAACAGGCCCAAGGGATGGGGCCCCAGAGCCGGCAGGCAGGC